>LOJH01058015.1:0-11468 GCA_001685095.1 Ellobius talpinus | reverse complement strand
TGGCATTTTGATGGGCATTGCATTGAATCTGTAGATTGCTTTTGGTAAGATTGCACTTTTGACTGTTGTTCTCCCTACCCAAGAGTATGGGAGATCTTTCCACTTTCTGGTTTCAAGAAAGGCTATCTTTTGGATATGACACAACTATTACAATCATGAACACGGAGCAACTGTAGCTTCATGCCCTGGCCTTCAAAAGACTGGCCTTGTCAAAAAGTCATGGATGGGGAAGAAGTGCTGGGGACAGGCTCCTCCCTTGAAACTGTTGGCTACTGAAGGATAGTTGGAGAGGGCAAGTCATTGTCTTCAGTTGTGAACACACTGGTGAGCCCACCAGGCTCCAATGGACAGACCCACACCCATGGACACATGGGCTGTCTAACTAAACTCAGTATGTCATAAAACAAAATAAAAGACAGCAACATAAGAAAAACCTTGTAGGGAAGAGTGGGAGTTGAGAGTAATTGTGGAGATAAGAAAGAATGGGAGATGAGGGTAATTAGAAAGCATGTGTGAGAAATTAACAAAGAACAAATTTAAATAATAAAAACATATTAATTTCAAGTAAAACAAAACAGTACTGTGAGAGGCAAAGATAGAAGGGTTTGCTGGCTAGCCAGTGGAGCTGAATCAGTAAACTATGAGTCCAGTTAAAGACCCTGTCTCAAAAGGCAAAGTAATCCAGGAATGAGGCACATTGCTTTAATCTCAGCACTCAGGAGACAGGTAGGCATATCTCTGTGAGTTCAAAGACAGGGAGTTCCAGGCCAACTAGGGGTATATAAAGAGACCCTATCTCAAAATAACAAAGGTAAAAAGCAATTTGCAGAGACTTCTGATGTGAACTTCTGGCCTAAATATACATGTGTACCACCACTCCTCCACACAAACACATAATAAAAAAGAGAAACTACATTATCTTCTGTGATAAGGAAGAACAAATGATGTTTTATCTTTTATCTCACACACACACACACAAATCTGTTAAAAAACCAATCAGACTGAGTGGCTGGAGATAGATATGGCCATGCCCACCACCCAGAGCACTTTGCTCTGGGCAGGCAGAAAGAGGCATCGGGTGGTTGGGTACCATTATGATGAGCAACTACATGGTGGAGTATGGGAGGGAGAGAGATTCAGAGAGTGGTTCATGTCCTATAGAGAGAGATGAATCTGAAGAGATGAAGGGAATGAAGAACAGGCCAATGTGGGAGGCCTGCTTGCCATTTGGGGACATGGTGTGGTCCAGTCCTGAGCTGTGCCAAGGGATTTATCTGTATTTCTGGGTCTACAATCCCACTACAACAGTGGTCTGTGTTGATGTCCGTGGTTCCTATTACCACCAAAAGCCATGAGGTTGCCCGGAGTCTGGGCTGCCACATGTGGCCACCACAGGGACCACCCTGATCTGAATGGCCCTGGCTTCTGCCCAGGGACATGAAGTCATCTGGATTTGAGCTGTCATTAGGTGCCATGTCCAGGACTGTGGCACTGCAGCAGCCAGAGTCTGAGGGATCATGTGGATGCCTGGGGATTGGGCCTCCACCTGGGGCCACCATGTTGAGGCCCTAGGGCTACCCTGTAGCTGGGTTGATACAGATCTGAGTGCCCTGCACTGTCACCTGGGGCCATGGCTTTATCATGGTTTCAGGGTGCTTCTGAATACAATGTCTGGGTCCATGAACCTACAAATAGCCAGGGCCTGTGATGATGTCCATGGCCTGTGTCACCACCAAGACCAAATGAATGCCCAGGTTCTGGGTCACCACTTGCGACCATACCAGAGACTGAGGGACATGCTGCAACTGGCACTGTGACCATGGTGTCGACTGGACCGAGTTGCTGCGGGGGGCCATGTCTAGGTCCATGAGCCCTATGGCAGCCAGGGTCTGTGTCGATGTCAGGGGTTCCTGTTACCACTAAAGGTTATGCAGATGCCTGGGGTATGGGCTGACACCTGAGGCCATGTTAGTACTCAAGGGTCATGTGCCTGCTGGACCATGCAGATGGGGTATCCTGTGCTGACACCTGGAGCCATATTGATGCTCTGACCCAAATTGTAGCTAGAGGCCATTTCTGGGTCTCTGGCCCTGCTGCAGTCAGAGTCTATGTTGAGATCTGTGGCTCCTGTTGCCATCATGGACCATGCTGCTGCTGGGCACATCTGGATCTGAGAGGTCTGTGCTACCACCCAGGCTATGGTGATATTTGGCCCCCAGCTACTGCCAATGACCACATCTGGGTCCATGGTCCTGCAGCAGCTGGAATCTGTGTGGATGTCTATTGCTTGTGTTGTCACAGGGGCTTATGCAAACCATGTGTTGAAGTACAAAGGCCCTGCTGAGCTGGCTCTACCCCTCTCTGGCCTAGAGTTACCTGTCCCTGCCTCACAGGAGAGCTAACTCTGAACCTCCCCAGCCCTAGGAAAATGGACCCTGATGACCTAGCACAGGAAAGCTGGCCTCCACACACTTCAGAAAGCTAACCTCACCCCTCACCAAGGGCATGGGAGAACTGGCTCTGCCTCTCACCTGAGAGGAGTGGTCCTAGTGGCCTGGACTGACAAACTCAGTTGTCATCCAGGCATACATCAAGGACTTTGAGTTGGCACACCCTAACATCTACCCCATCTAAGATCTGCTGGAGTGTTTAAAGGGACTGGCCCTGCAGAACCATAGCCAGCTGCAGGATCTCCATGACAACAACAGCAGGATATTGGAGAGGAATGGCGGTGGGGGTCCAGTATTGATGGTATACCAAAGCCAGAGGCCTTGAACCTGACCAACAACTCATGACACAGTGAACATTTGCAAGTAAAGCTGTTTGGACAAAAGGGTGTACTGTGTGATGCACAGCAGCTCCCAATGCCACTAAGATGAATGGAGAAATGGGAAATATGAAGGAGCAGTGTTTTTCTTTTTCTTTTATTATTGTTATTGTTTGTTTTGCTCTTATTTTTATTCTTTTTTAGCTTTCCTTGGGGGAGGCACTACAAGAGTGAGGGGCAGGTACGGAGGGACTGGGAGATGAGTGGGATTGGGTGCATGGTATGAAATTCCTAAAGAATCAATAAAAAATAAAAAAAATGTGAGGAAGGTTTTCTTTCTAATTTATGTTCAGGTAATACTTTAAAGTATTTCACATTATTTTTAAGAAAGCAAAACAATCTTAGGTGATAAATTCTAAATAGCCATTTGAATAGTATATAGATATGCAATACAGGCAGGAGAGATTGCTCAGTAGTTAAGAGCACTTGCTGCTCTTACAGAGGACCTGAGTTTAGTTCCTAGCACTCACATGGCAGCTCACAATTGTCCATAACTCAATTTCTAAAGGATCTGATGCCCTCTTCTGGTCTTTAAGGTCACTGGCACTCATGTGGTACATACATATATATATATATATGTATGTATATAGACACATATATGTATATACAGGCAAGCACTAATATATTCTAAAATAATTCTAATTATAAATAATTATAAAAGTTCTGAAAATGTAAATAGGGAATCACATTATTTTTATATGTACCTAAAATTACATGCATATGCATATGGATATGCATAGATAGGTATTTTAAATGAAGTTATGCCACTTGGCAAGATAACGCTCTCCAAAGAGCCATATAATATCTAACAAAAACCCCAGAACCAGGCATGCAAAACTTCCTTTTTTAGTTATTGGTCAAGATGTACAAAAGACTCCAAAAACAATATACACTATTGTTACCTTTTTTGTGTCCCAGAATTTGAAGGTACAATCCCATTGCTAAAGTTATCACACAATTTGCACACAGGACTTGGGAGAATCAGGCAGAAATTGACCTGGAAGTCTTCCACGTGATGAGCTCTTATACTATTGGTAGGTGCCTCACTCATAACCTGCCAAGAGAGAGGAGCAATGAGCAGTCAAACCCAGCTGGAAAGCCTGTGGACCACAGCAAGGATTGTACTGGTAAGAGATTCACAATGGAGCAACAGTGTCACTTTTATCTTCAGGATTCATTCGACAGAAGTGAACGCATGCCTGGTACTCATGGTTGGCTCAGACCGGAAAGGAGAACCTACTATCACTTAGCTTCCTAAACTAATATAATTTCTGATTTCTAAATGCTTATCCTCGTACAGTGTAGCTCTTACCTCTCATCAAAAAGCTTTTTTGACAGATAGAAACTATTATAGTGATCCACAACTGGTCAAAATGCAGAGAATTCGTGTCTGTGGGGTTTCCAACCCAAATTAATACATCTATAATGAAAACCCTACATCTAGGCAGCAGGCAGGAGGCATGGTAACTGGAGTAGCAAGCTGAGAGATCATACCTTGAACCACAAGCCTGAAGCAGAGAGAGCAAGCTGGAAATGGCACAAGTCTTTAAACTCTCAAAGTGATGCCTCACAAGCTTCCACAAAGAGGACCACTAGCTGAGGCTCAATTGTTCAAACATTTGAGCCTATAGGGGACACTTTCATCCAAACCATCACACCACCACTATATTTTAGCACTTAAAGAAATATTTGCCATTTCAATAACTGATAACTGAACTGGAGGAATGAAAAAGTGACATCAATGACCACACACAATCTAGAATATAATCTTGAATCGTGTTCCTATGAATGGCAGCATGTCCAGGAATACAGTTGCAACACAAATGGGACTTGCTGAGTGACAACAAGAGGACACAAAGTTAATTGCTTGGGGAAGAAAGGATGGCTCTGGGAAGAGTCATAGGAAAGGTGAATATTATCAAAACACATTTTACAAAATTGTGTAAGAACAAATTAAAACAAAACATAAATAAACTGGAAAATTCCCTACCAGAGATCCACAAAAAGGTAACAGAAATGTACTCATCTGGTAAAATTGGAGAAATTGTTTTCCAGATTAACCATTTAAGAGATCCAAAGTGAAAACCATGAGCTATCGCTATAAAATGGACAAACATCATAAATGCCCATACATCCTATTTACTATGCAGTGACTTCAAATGAGCTGTCTTAAAAATGATTAACTAGTAAAAGACCTGATGTGAATGAAGAGAATGATTTTCTTTCTGAAAATGGAGTAGGCTATAAACAAAGAAAGATAAACTGTAAAAGAGAAATAAAACAACTCATAGGACTAAAATATATATTAATGATATAAAAATTAATGATCTTTTGATTTGAGCAATCCAAAGAATAAGTGGATTTGAACACACATTTTAAACCTCATTTAAAAAACTTGATTTTTTTTAAATCTAAGATGTAGAAAAGAAAATAAAAAGAATAAAAATGAAAAGAGCATAGTGGATTTATAGGCCCACATCAAACATACCAAGCACATATTGTAGAAGCCACAAAAGGAAGAGAAACGGAGAAACCTGAAATAATTTTCAAAGAATAATGGTTGGAAACTTCTGAAATTTGATAAAGTGAAAATACAAATAAGAATTTGAACTCCAGATAAAGTGAACTCAAAGACAGCCACATAATGACACGTGAGTGTGAATTACTAGATTAAATACAAAAGGAACTGTATGCAAGCACTGTCATTTGTTGGTAAAATTATTATCTATGAGTAAATGAAATTCCCATATGGCTATCTACCACTTCGTAACTGGAAAAAATTCTGAGAACTATATGGTTATGTGATTTCACCATAGAGAACACTTACACTAAGGCATAAAATATAACAATAAGTATTTATGAAACCATGGGGTAGAAATGAAGGGTCAAATATGTACATAGAAGATAGTAGATAAAGATCATTTGGAGAAGAATCCAAATAATTCCTGTAGATATTATGCCCTCAGGAAACTACCTAAAGTAACTTTAAAGTAGTTAAAGTACCCCTCCTAAAGAGTACAAAAAAGAAAAGAGTAGTTGTAAGACAGAGACATTACAGTAGAAAACATGACAAGCTTCAGGCAAGTAATCAAGGAGTCAGGTGACTCAAAGTGATAAGTCATATATTAATAGGAGACATGCTTGACATGTGAAAGCTACACTTAACCTGTTTTCTAAATATAGTACATAAATTATAAATTCTATATAGTCTACACTCAAATTCTATAAAATAACTAACCAGTATGGTTCATAACTGTCAAAATCATCAGTAACAAGCAAGGAAAGCTAAGGACTCATCCCAGTCAAAAGGTGCCAAAGGATATATAACTAAATCTCAGAAAATATGCATAGAGTACACACTTTAACAACGTGGTAATGTATCAGCAAGGATTAGTTTTAGCTGTACTGTTGTAAATGTCAGATGTTACTAATAGAAGAGATCAGTGCAGGGTATATATGTCAGGGCCCACAGGATTCATAAGGTGAGTCCACTCCGCCTTGACTAGAGAGATCAGAGAGTTTGAGCTTGTTTGCTCTTTCAAAGTTGTTGACAACCAGTGGCTACAAAACAAGAGTTCCTGACCTAGAGTGGTTAGTTAGTATTTTGAGTAAGAGGTGTATCAGCTCCATCTTGAGCAAAGGTCAGAGATGATCTGTTTATTCTTTTTATCATGTTGATAAAGTCTGTTGCCTCCCTCCTTCCCGTTTTGGAGCTGGATATATATATATATATATATAAACATGTAGAAAATAAAAGGGTGGCTCAGTATTCACTGAACATCCCTCCCCTCCTGAGGCTGTTCTGTTTGTCTCTTATTTCCCTCTTATCTCTGTTCCTTTTTGCTTAATAATTCTAATCCTCACGCTCCTACCCTAGAACGAGTGAATCCAATCGAGGCTGGTTCTCAGCCCTGTGATATCTTCACACCTTTTCTATAAATTGAATTGGATCAGTTATCTTTATGCTGTTGTGATAAAATATCATAAGCAAGGCACCTTATAGAAGGAAGAGTTTATTTGTAGGCAGAGTCCATAGTTGAGGGGAAGACTTGGCTGCAGTCCACCAGAGCATGAAACTGAGCTAGCATATCTTCCCTTGCAAGCTGTAAGTGGAGCAAGCCTTTAAGTCCCAAAGCCTGCCCGCAATGACATGCTTCCTCCAGAAAGGTCTCACCCTTTAAGCATGCCATAGCATAGCATCAGCCCGACATATCACCAACTGGAGGCCTCTCATTCTAACCACTACCCTAATATTACATAAAATATTACATAAAATAAAAATTATCTAAGAAAAAAAACCAAACAAGTGAAAAGTCAAAGAATTATTTTTTAGGTCAGATCTATATCAAAAAATACTAGAAGTACTTTAGGCCAGGATGACAAAGACAAAGTAGTAAAAGAAGATGTAAAGGGCAGTGGTGAAGGTAAGCAGATACAAAACATTGCACAGGACTGCTGCTTGCAACCCTTTTCTCTATATGACTTCAAAGACACTTGCTGCCCCAGTGGAGTGGTCCATGCTTGTAATGTCAACACTCGGGAGGATGGAGAGTCCAAGGTTGGTCTGGGCTACATAGTAAAACCATGTGTCTAAAAATCCTAATCAAATAAAAAGTTAAAAAAGTTAAAAATAGAAGACAGTTGACCAGGCATGATAGCACATCCCTTTAATCTCAGCACTCTAGAGACAGAGGCAGGATAATCTCTATGAGTTCCAGAGACCATTCTTTAAAAAAAATTACAATTCCTGTGCAAGGCAAGGTAAAGAATATAAACTTATTGATGTATTATAATGCATCAAGACATGATTTGTATTATAAAAATTTAACAAAAGGATAAATGTGGGTACAGCTATATTGAAGCAATGAATGTTTTTGAATATTCTTGAAATTATGTTACTGCTAAAGAAATTAGGTTAAGAAGCCAATTTTACTCTCATTGTCTCACTGTTAGAAGCCTTAAGAGACCAAGTTACACTATTGTCACCCATATGCAGTGGGCCTAGATAGATACCATACAGGCTCTCTGACTGTTGGTCCAGCGTCCACGAGCTCCTGTGAGCTTAGGTCAGCTGTCTCTATGGGTTCTCCCATCCCTATTCCTCTGGCTCCTACAATCCCTCCTCCCTTTCTTCTGCAAGACTCTTGAAGCTCAGTTCAGTGCTTGTCTGTGAATCTCCGCCTTTCCTTCCATCAATGGCTTGATAGGGTATCTCTGATGGCAATTAGGGAAGTCACAAATCTGCTTACAGTAGATGGCTAGTTCAGGCACCCTCTCCACTATTGCTAGGAATCTTAGTTGGGGGTCATCCTCGTGGGTTCCTAGGGGTTTCCCTGCACCAGGTGTCTTCCTGACCCGGAAATGTCCCCCATAAAGATGTCTCTTTTGTTATTCTCCCCCTCCATTCTGCTTCCAATATGCCTCTGGCACCCAGCCCACCCAGCATGCTCCCTCTATTTCCCATACCTCTATACCTTCCAACTCCCAACCCCAGTTTACCCAGGAGATCTTACTTCCCCTTCCCAGTGAAATCCAGGCATACCTCGTTGGGACCTCCTTGTTATCTAGCCTCGCTTGTAGGTTGGTTGTAGTGCTATTTTGTTTATGTTTTAACAAATGAAGTTTACTTGAAGATCAGAGTGCAGAGAGCTAAGTCACTAGAAACCAGGGAGTGGTGACACACACCTTTAATCCCAGGACTCCGGTGACAGAGGCAGAAGGTTCCCTGTTAGTTCAAGGCTACCCTGGGCGAGACAACACTGAATCTGTCTAAAAGAGAAACAAAGCTCACACAAAGGTGATCCCAGCGCTAGGGAAGCAGAGAGAGGAGAGAGGGATGTAAGGTAGAAATAGACAGGAATTCAGTGTAGTCTGAGGTTTGGTGGAGACAGTTACAGTCTGAGGATCGCCCCTGCAGTCAGAGGGTGAAGTCTCAGGAGACAATCTAAGCACAAGATCACCTCTTCAGTCTGAGCATTGGTAGAGGTAAAATGTCTCACTAATGACAAACTGCTCTGCTTCTCTGATCTTCATCATTAACCCCTATATCTGACTCTGGGTTCTTATTTTTAAGACTAACTAGAATTCGTGCTACAGATGATTATCCTATACTTTACTCCTAATAACCCCCTATGAGTGAGTACATACAATGTTTGTCTTTCTGGGTCTGGGTTACCTCACTCAGAATGATTTTCTTCTAGTTGCATCCGTTTGCCTACAATTTTCATGACGCCTTTTTTTACTGCTGAGTAATACTTCATTGTGTAAATGAACCACATTTTCTTTATCCATTTTTCGACTGAGGGACATCTAGATTGTTTCCAGATTCTGACTATTATTAATTCTCTCCCTGGCACTTAGCTGGCTTTTGGTAACCTGTTCCCCATGCTGGATTACCTGGCCCTGACTTGACATAAGGGGAGGAGCTTGGTCTTTTCTCAGTTTGATTTGCCATACTTTGTGCAAGCCTATGGGAGGCCTGCTGCTTTCTGAGTGGAGATTGAGGAGTGGATGTGGAGGGGAGTAGATAGGAGCAGGGTAGAAATGAGAGGAGAGGAGGGCGGGGCAACTGTGGTCGGTATGTAAAATAAATGAAAAAATGTTATTTAAATTTTTAAAAAAGACAATTTTAAATCTCAATGCAACCATTAATAAAAATAACAATTTAATATTCAAGGAAAATAAAATGGCACACTAAAAAAGAAAGTGATAGAAAAAACATCATACAAAAATATCCAATAATAATGGAATGAAATAAGAAATCAATAACTAAATTAAATTTGAGGAAATACACATAAATCACATAACAATTCCGAAATAAAAACAAAAAACAACAAAAACCTCCCAATGAATCAAGAAGAAAGCATGAAAAAATGTAAAGATAATTTGACATAAAAGAAATTTAAAATGCAATGTATTAAAACTAATGGAATGCAGATAATACAAGGTTTAAAAGAAAGTATATCATCCTGGATGTCTATATTTTAAAAGAAGACAGATCTCAAGACAACATAATATCACCTTAAAAACAATGAAAAGCCAACTAAACTCAAAACATCAGAAAGTTCCTAATATAGGATATAAATAAATAAAAGACAGAATAGAAAAACAACATAAAAATCAGGGAAATAAAAATATTTCTTTAATAGAAACCAAGGAAATTGATAGATCTAAAGATAACAAAATAATTATGAACAGGGACCTATACAGCAGGTTAATAACAACCCATAGTATTGATTATTATACCTTTTAGTGATCCTAGATTCAGCTGCTTTTAAAAATTCCGTAAGTACAAAGGCTTGTCTTGGAAAGCCATGTGACGGTCTACTTAAATTTCTGCTTTAATTTCAGATTAACCCTTTCAAGCACAGTAAAGGTGATCAATAAGCTTATGACAGCCTGAATTTTTTTATAACTATAAAGGAATGTGTGTAATAGTTGGATACACATGAAAAATGCAACTCCAGGTTCCCCAACTCCCTAGGCTTTTCTAGCCAGCCAGCAGGGAGTTTTCCTGCAGCTAGGCTACCTCCCAATCCACCCCGCCCCCAAACCCACCTATTCACCTGCGAGCTCAGTGGAATCCTTAAACACAGCTTGCTCCAGTACTGAGGGGACCTAAGAGGTGAGTCAACAGTCACATGGCCAGACAGCAGGACACCCCACACTCTCTAGGACCTCCTCAGTGGAACAAAACTCAGGGGTCCTTCCCCAACTCCTTGGGTTTTACTAGTCAGCCAGCATGGAGTTTTCCTGCAGCGAGGCTACCCCACAACCCATCCAGCCACCATGGAAACTACTAGCTACACCCCATCCCCAAACCTGCCTATTCACTTGCAATCTCTGTGGAACTCTGAAACACAACTTGCTCCAATACTGAGGGGACCTAAGAGGACAGACCAAGAAAAACTTCCAAATACTCAGACAGCCACAGCAAGGATTGGACCAAGACACCAAGACACTGCCAGCCTCATTTGAAGGAAGAGATAGGAAGGCACCAATGCAAAAATTCCTCCAAAAACTTAAAAATAAACATGATAACACCAGAACCCAGCAAAAACACAACAGGAACACTTGATCATCCTAACCCAGAAGAAGTAGAAGAAGACAACTTTAACCGTAACTTTATGAAAATGATGGAGACCTTCATCTTCATCAAAAGAGGAAGTGAAAACCCCCTTAAAGAAATGAAAGAAAAGACAAACAAAAAATTGGAAGAAATTAATAAATACCTCAAAAAAAAACCAAGAAAAACAAGAAAAAACAATCAAACAGGTGAAGGAAACAGTTCAAGACTTGAAGACTAAAATAGAGGTAATAAAGAAAACACAAGCCAAGGTAATTCTGGATATGGAAATTCTGTGTAAATGAACAGGAACTAGAGAGACAGGAATAACCAACAGAATACAAAACATAGAAGAAAGAATATCTGCTGCTAAAGATACTATAGAGGAAAAAGAAAACATTAAATACAACAAATTCTTAATGCAAAACATTCAGGAAATCAGGGACACGATGAAAAGACCAAACCTAAGAATAATAGGGGCAGAAGAAGGAGAAGAGCTCCAGCTCTGTCAGGTTCAGTGTCGTCAGATTAATATTGAGGTCTATAATCCATTTGGACTTGAGTTTTGTGCATGGT
>LOJH01058014.1:0-11469 GCA_001685095.1 Ellobius talpinus | reverse complement strand
CCTGAGCTAATGGGCCAATCAGTTTATAATCTTATGGAGATCTCTGTGTGATTTACTTTGGGGCTTGCCAGCTGTGGGGTAGGGCGGGACAGATACCCCAACAAGCAGGCCCCTTCATTTTACACAGTAAAGCTATTTGGGGGTATAGTTCCAGTTCCTATCCAAATTAACTTTTTATCTATACTGATAGCTTTCCAACTGCTCTCAGAAGTCAGGGTGTGAAGTAAGTAGGCAGAGCTGTTGGCAGTCCTGCTCTCCCCCCATGACCCCTAGTGTCCAGGCTATCATAAACACTGGTACCCTCAGCACTTCCCTGACTTGTAAAGACCTCCTACCACTCACAGGAAGAGAATACATCTTATTAAGACAAAGTGGAATCTTAATGACACTTGCTCTCCCTAAAAGTTGGGGGAAAAACCAAATTTGTACCTCTTTGATAACTTGATCTGGTTTCTGGACAGACAACTGCAACCTTTTCTGTAAGAAAAAACATTCTGTCTGTCTTGCAATGTCCAAAAACTTCTGGATACACTGATCAACACCTTGAAAGAGAGAGAGACCAAAAGTTTTAAGGAAAACACTAGATGTATTTATCTCCTACCTAAACAAATAGGTACAATATTAAAAGAGCACATTCTCATAGACATAATTCGAGAGTTTAGTCTGGATAACAGCAACATCTCAATCACTTTCACGTTCCCATGTGTAACTAGCATGAACTCAGAGACCTTACACAATATAGAAGTCGAAGTCTTCTAAAGAAACACAGTCTAGACACAGCAATTAGGACAATTTCCATTTAAAATGGAATATTTGAAATATTCAAGCCATTGGACACTGGAGTTGAGAATATGCACAGAAGACTTACTCCTGTCAGAGCTGTCAAAAGATCAATATAATTTGTGGGTTTTTAAATAAGCATAAGATTTCTTTATGTACATGAAAACTTTATTTTAAAAGTGGTTCACAATGACTCAGAAAATGTGTGTCAGTCGGTGAACTGAACAGAGGCAGCAGCTTATGGGACTTTCTGCATCCATCTTACTCTCTGGAAAAGTTCTGAGATAGATGCAGGGCTAAACACACAAACATAAAATCGGCATAGGAACCCTGCTGAAGAAAAACAGCCTGCAAAGAGGGAAATCTTACCAGTTCGAATTTCTTCCTGATCAGTTCCGTTGACATAATCCTGACTCACAAGGGAAGCGAAGCAAGCCTGTGTGTGCAAAGCACAACAAATGTTATTCACACAACAAGCTGTTACCTATGAACAAGAAATAACCCTCTCCTGAGGCCATCAACGAGTGGACACTTTCTGAGTTTGTACCTGTGAAGACCTCAGTAAACACTTGGTAAAATAAATCTCAACTATTTTGGCAACTGAGAAAGCAGTATTTGCTGGCACCATCACCAGGGTCTCACTCCTACCACCTGACTGCCCCTCACTCTTATTCCATACCTGGACACCTTTCAGCCCCACTGCAGTCATGTTGGCTGAGCCTTACATGAGCTGCATATATCTACTATCTCAAGATGTTATCCGGCTCCTCTTTCTGCTCATGCTCTGCAGTGGAGTTTGACATTATTATCCGCTCTTCTCAGCCACTATCATTTGTCTTCTACCAGCAGGTCCGCCTGTGTGGTTCAGCACTATATTCTAAGTATCTGGAATACCACTTGGCATTTAATATGCAACAGAGGTGTCTGTGTAATAAATGGTTAGTGTCATGGATAATCAAATCCCAAAGAAAATCTCCTGAAAGGGTACTGTAGTGATATTTCATTTGTATTTTACTAAAGCTTGCCTGAAGATCAGAATGCAAAACACCAACACTAGTCTGCCACACAGGCCAGGCAGTGGTGGCACACATCCTTCATTCCAGCAGCCACACTAGTTAGCCACAGAGGCTGGCTGGGGTGGTGTACACCTTTAATCCCAGCTCTAGAGAGGAATATAAGGTGGGATGAGACAGGAACTTGCTCTCTTTCAGTCTGAAGATTTCAGAGGTAAGAGCTCTCTAGTGGCTTGGCTGCTTTGTGTTTTGGATCTTCAGGTTAAGTCCTTCAGGCTATACATGGGAGTGCAGCACAGAGGCACAAGCAGTCCCCAGAAAAGACAAACAAGGTGAAAGAGAACACGGGTGGCAGCTGACAAATGAACACAGGCTAGGAGAGAAGAACCCTGCCGGTGGTGAGCAAACACATGTGTAAAACGCAGACACAGAAACAAATTTAGGTTCCAAACATAAGCCACAAACACATGTGAGGTTCTTTTCGGAAGCAATGAATCCTTCTGCCCAGCTCCAGACTTAGTGTATAGAAACAGACTTAGTGTATAGAAATCATCACAAGGGTTTCCCACCCCTGCAACAGCTCAACAAATCAGACTGCCCATTCTGTGTCCTGTAAAAGTTCATTCTTGTTGGACTTTTGGGGTGTGAGCAGAACGTGCAAACTTCAGGGGACCCAATGGCCCACAATGCTTGGGTGGGTGTGCCAGAGGCCACGCAGAGTTGCAGAGTTGAAAATCTAACTTCAAACCGGGTGGTGGTGGCACACGCAGGTGAGAGGCAGAAGCCTGCAGATCTCAAGGCCAGCCTTGAGAAAGTTTCAGACAGCCAGGGCAACACAGACAAAACCTGTCTCGAAAAACCAAACAAACAAAACTAACTTCTGAAGCTTTAGTTCCTGGTGCACCTCCCCGCCCCCATCATCCTTTGAAAAACATTTAAAGCATGGGCCTTTATCGACAGCCAGTCTTATGAAGGAAAAACAAATGCATGTAAGTCTATAAAAAGGCAAGTATTCAGGAGTATTCAGGAGTATTCAGGAGGGATGGCTAATCATGTAAAGATGTTTGCCACCAAATCTCAGTTCCAGCCCCTGCACGCCCATGGTAGGAGTGGAGAACTGACTTCAATATGTTCCTATGACCCCCGAAGTGCATCAACAATAAATTAAATAAACGCAATACGATTTATTTTTTTTAAATATGCTTTTCAGAAGTATGACTAGGCCAGCTTTTACTTGGAAAGGCAGAAGGCCGGTGTACTAACGTTCACTTGCTTAAACCCAAGGCCGACTTTGGACAAGTTACTTCTCAGTCTTAAGAGGGCGAGGGATGAACACAAATGTTCCACCAAAGCTTCCCCCCACGGTAAGAGCTCAATTTTTCCCAACAAAGCGCATTCACCAAACGACTAGAAAGTGAAAGCCAGAGACGTCAAAGAGAAAAGCTAACAGGTAAGCAAGTGCCAGGGGACACTGGGAGGTCTACTGAGAAGAGAGAGAACCGGGAAAAGCACATAGTAGGTGACCTGAAAAACTGGACTCAGAGGAGCTCAGGCGAAAGGCTACGCTCCAGGGAAGACCAGCTCCAACCGGACCCACACAGCTGACCGCCGGCTGGAATCCAAAGAGCCCCGAGATTCTGTGAGCTGTCTCCACAAAGGCCGCGGGTGCGGGGGCAGACCTGCGGCAGCCAGCCTCGGGCAGGCGGCTTCGGCTCTCCGACCCTCGGCACCCACGGGGCGCAGGGACCACCGAGACAGGCGCTTCCGAAGGCTGCACAAGGACGCCCAGGGAGCGGCTTACCTCGAATGACGACTCCAACTCGTCCACCAAAGTGCTGTTCGACGGTCTCGGAGCCCCGGGCGCGGCTTGCAGAAGCGAGGCCTGGCCCGGGAGCCCGGGCGGGGGCGGCGGGGGACCAGGCGGCTGCCCAGAGAACATCCCGCCCAGAGACCCCGCCATGTCTTCAATGGCTGGCCGAGGCGCCACTGGGCCTGCGTGAGCCTCCGGTCACGTGGCGGGCGTGGTCACGTGACGGCGGAGCGCCTGTCTCTCCCAGAGGAGTCTGGACACGTCCAAGACCTTGTGTCGTCCGTCCCTCGTCCCCCGCCTCCCCCCCCTTGCCATCGCCTGGGTTAACTCTTTACTGACATTAGTCCTAAAGGCTTGGTTTAAACCAGTCACGTACAGAGACTGAACTCGCGCGTGGGCTTCCCTGCCATCGACCTATCCCTGTGCTGCTCCTAAGGACTTTCAGGGACCTTAGCCAAGTCTTTCCTTCAGCCCTTTAGTAAAACGAGGAGTCATCTGTTCCTTCAGGCTGATTGAGGGCTGCTTGCTATGTACCAAATGCCAATTCACTCACTTGTTTTAGCTAGAATAACACGAGTTCCCACTAAATTCTGGCATAGGGTAAGCAAAACGACTGACTGATATCCTGAAGGCTACCCATGCTCCTGACCCGATTCTTAGCATAGGATGGTATCCAGAGAGAAAGTCGACTGTGCTTATGCTTTAATAACTTGGTTTTAAGAAGCCAAGTAACTTTTGTGTTTAATTTTACAACACTTAGCTGATTGCTTCCAGTTAGGCACTGTTTAATAATCTAGAAGTAGTAGTAAACACCCCAAATAGAATGTGTGTGTGTGAATGTATATGTATGTGTGTATGTATATGTATATATGCATATTTATAATTATTTGTAGAGATAAGTACTAAGGAAAATGATGCTTGTGAAAGAACAGCTAAGTGCTCTTTGACAGGTGATTGAGATCTGAGTTGGAATGAAAATTTAAATAGAAGACCTTTCTAGATAAGAATCCCCTGAAGAAATGACCTGCCTGGTTAATCAGTTTCATTCGTCTGTATACCTAATATCCAGAACTCTGCCTGGCAAATATTGAGAATGAAAAGGCTGGGGTGGGGGAGGGCAGCAGAAAAGAGCCCTGACAGAGACCAGACCTTAGTTTCACTTCACTAGAAAGGGACAGAGCTGAGCAAGCAGGTCTCATGAAAATCACAACTTATGGGTGATCATCAGCAAGCACCCCTACAAACCTTTCTGCTAGCTCAGCAAGCCCCCAAAGCCCCTCTGCTAGCTCAACAGATGCCACCCAGACTTCTACAGGCTAAAGATAGCTTTCCCTACCCTGCTGCTGGAAGGTCCCTAACCACTAGGACCTCCCACCAATCAGCCCCCTTACTAAGCTTTCCTCCACCAATCAGTTCATATTAATCCCTCCTCTCTGGAATTCCCCTAACTCCTAACTCTGCTTAAAAGGAGCTTGTGACGTTTTGGGGGGGTCGCCAAGTGCCACCCCAACGTTGGAATTAATAAAGTGCTCTTGTTATTGCATACATGTCTGCTGGCCATCTTTGGGGGCTTCTCTATGACCCTAACAGAGAAACATTTGTTGACTGAAAGAATAAGCAATGAGGCTTGGGCAGAGGGCTGACCTCGGTGCTGGAAAGGCTACATCTGAGCCCCCGTTGGGCAGCTGCAGTGGGCCCAAAGCAGATGTGAGGTGAGCCTACAAAGATGGTGGTTCATTTTGAATCTGAGGCTTTCCTAGGTTGGCTCAACCATTTTTTGAGCACAGATGAGGAGTGGATGCCAGGTCTATGTATAAGGGAGATGGACACCATCAAATTGTCCACATTCATTCTGTCACTGCCTTGAAACGCTGTGACAAGAGGAAGGACTCTGTAGAAATTTCTCCAGAACAGCCATCTGCAACCTCAACAGAGGTATCAGGCTACCCCTGGGATGTTGGCTGGTATCATTCCTGCCGTCATATAGCCACTTGGCTTTTCATGTTGATGTCCATACACAGGCCATGTACCAACAGATGGATAAAAGCTTTGTAGAACTTGTTTTCATATTTCATAGAAGATAAAAATCACAAAAACTGGTCAGGCACTCTACACTAGCCTCCATTCCATACAAGCCCAAGAGAGCTCGGAGTATGAGAGAATCGAAATCCCCATCCGTACTGAGCCTCATCTCACTATAAGAGAAGTACACCTCAGTCAGTATTAGAGATACAGAGGATCCAGTGTCAGGAAAAAGGGAATGCATATAGAAGGATTTACAGTCTTACACATCTGGACTCAGTAACCAAGATCCATAATGGCTCTGTGTTTACCAAACGTGTGCAGTGAGATGTCAACAGTCTGTGGGCCTCTACTGCAGTGGTCAGAGAACAAACTGGAGTAAAACCAGCAGCATTTCCAAGAGTCACAACAAGAAAAGAAAGACCTTATGGAAGAGCTGTCTTTCCTAGAATAAAGCAGGAGGGAAAATGTGGTAGATTAAAATACCCGGATACAATTTATTAGACTAAATAAATTTTGAAGATGATAAAGTTGGAGGGCTCTCATTACATAACTTAAGATTCAGAAAGTTGCAATGATCAAGGTACTGTGGTATTCATGAAGAACAGACATAAATCAATGAAACAGAAAAAGAAAATCCAGCAATAGACCCACAATAATATGTTTGACTAATTTTGACAAAGTACAAAAATGATTCAAGGAAAACAGGACAGTCATTTCAACAAATTGAACCTCCACAGGTCAACAAAATCAATTTTAAAAGTACCTCAAAATGTGTCATGGATTTAAATGTAAGAAAAATTTTAGAGAAAAAAATTTCAAGAAAAATTTTAGGAATCAAATTCTTAAACTTCACATCAAAAATACAGTCCACAATAAAACAAAGTAGATACATTAGACTTTGTAGAAATTAAAACTTTTTATTCTGTAAAGAAATTAAGAAGCAGACAAGGAAGAAACTATTTGCAAACCATGAAATATCTGACCAATATCGAAAGGATAATATGCTCAAAACTCAAATATAAATAATCACAGTAGAAAATGAGAAAAGTCATAAACATTCCCACCAAAGAGAATACATATATATGGCAGATAGTGACTGAAAATATAGTGGATTTCATAAGTCATTGGGGAATGCAAATTAAAACTACAGTGTGATATGGCAAATACTTACCAAGGTTGCTAAAGAGAAAAGAGTGAAAATATCAAATTCTGTAGAGGATGCAAACTAAATTTCTCAGACACCAATGACAGGAATATAAAATACAGCTATTGGGTAGAAGAGTTTGAAAATCTTTATAATGTTAAACCTACACTTACCATGATCCATCAGTAGTACGTTCTTGGAAAAACAAAACAAAAACAACTTACACAGAAATTTTGTGGCAGCTTTACGTGTGACAGCCTCAAATGAGAAACAATCCAAATGTTCTGTAGTGGGTTAATCGTTAACCAAACCTTTCTTACCATGGAATATTACTTGGCAGTGGAAAGGAACACACTACTATATATACACACATATATCTATGTTTTTCTTTTACAGTCTCTGGTGAAATCCAAGTTCTCACAATCAACTCATCAGCCAAAGCTGGATCAATTCATTCTACATTCTGTACCATCCTATCTCTTGTGGGTAATATATCAGGTTTTTCCCTGTCATCCCGTAAGCAACATGAATTAAAAGCTTCTTCTTACTAGTTGAAATTGCTTATCCCTCGTTCTCATGTCCCCGTCCTCTCAGCTTCCTACAGTATTGTCACAGCTATTAGAACTGAGGGCACTGTGGGTTTCTATGATTCTGCTTCATTTCCTATTCCTAGAATCTTCTCATTAACTCCTGATATCATCTATTTATTAGCATTTCTCCTAGACTCTTGTGGTTAAAATCATTCTCTCCAGAACAGTTATGCAAATTTGTAACGTTGTCATGAACTTCTGTGACTCTTTCAGGCCAGTCACAAGGTGCATTGGAAAGGCGACATCCTGATCTTGAGTCATACCTGAAACATCAAAGGCTTTAGGGGCTAACTCAGATCCACTGTATATTTTTATCAACATCGTCTCTGGCTCACACAGAGGAGAGTCATCGGGGGGGGGGTTCCTTCTGTAATAGCAATTTTATCCATAATATCCATTATCCACAATGGATAAATAGCCAATTTATCCATTTACTGAGAAAGTAAAACTAGAGGCAGCAAGCAATATGATATGTATAAAGAAAGCAATGAGAGCAGTGTGTGTATGTATGTATGTATATATATATATATATATATCTGATTGTTAACAACATGCCAAGGCTATCACATAGGGAAACAATAGTTCTTTCATTCGCTGGTGATTTGACAACTAAATATCTCCAAGATAATTCAGCTGGACTCCCCACCCCATATAATGTATGACTGATAACTAAAAATGTATCAAAGATTTAAATCTAAGAACTTGTAACTATTAAAACATTGAAACAGCAGTGGGGGAAAGAAAGGAAAAACTAAGTGTAATGACTTAAAAGAAATTGGCCCCCATATGTTCATAGGGAGTGGCACTATTAGGAGGTATAGCCTTGATGGAGTAGGTGTGGTCTTGTTGGAGGAATTGTGTCACTGGGGGGTGGACTTTGAGGTATCAGATGCTCAAGCTAGGCCAAGTGTGGCAGTCTCTTGCTGCCTGCAGATCAATATGTAGAACTCTCAGTTCCATGTCTGCCTGTATGCTGCCTTGCTTCATGCCATGATGATAGTGGACTAATCCTCTGAAACTTTAAGCCATCTCCAAATAAATGTTTTCTTTTATAAGGGTTGCCATGGTCAAGGTGAGTCTTCACAACAATAAAACACTAACTTAGACAGAAGTTGGTACCAGGGATTGGGGTATTTTGGTAGCCTGATAATTCTTTTGTTTGGAAGAATGTGGACATTAAGACTTTGGATTAGAAAAGCAGCTGAATGATTTAAGCAGAATTTAATGGGTCATAATAGCAGGAGCATGGAAGACAGTGGTGCTGAGGGAGATTTGAACTGTGGGAGCCAACTCAAGACATTTCAAAGAAAAGTCTTAGTCTCTGATAATTTTGCAAAAATGTGTCTGCTTTATTCTTTTGTCCAAAAATACCTGCCTGAGGCTAAATAAAAGAATTATGGATTAACAGCTTTAGCAGAGGACATTTCAACAACCTAGCATTGACTGTGTTTGTGTTTATTAGTGTTCATTCTTAATGCAGATCTAGAAATGAAAAAGGAGCAAATTGAGGAAGGAAAAATACAAAATGTACAGAATAGGAGCACCAAGAAGTGGAATGAATCTAAATCCTGTGTTCAAGGAGATAAACATATTATGAAAATTCTAGTGTTAAATGGTATGAAGAGAGTGGGGACCTCAGGGCAAGATTCCACCCAGCTAAGAATCCAACTTGTGAAAAGGAATTAAAGAAAGGCTTAGAGCCAGGTCAGGTGGGTTCTGGCTTTATTCCCAGAACTCCGGAGGCAGAGGCAGATAAATCTCTAAATTCAAGACCAGCCAGGTCTACAGATCAAGTTCCAGGATAGCCAAACCTAGGCAGTGAAGGAAACCCATGGAAAACACAGAGCTGTCCTTAATCCCAGCACTTGAGAGACAAAGGTCAGCATGTTTTATGTAGGAAGTTCAAAGCCTGCTGTGATTACATAGTGAAACCCTACATCAAGAAAACAAAATAAAGAACAAACTAATCAAAAGAAAGAATAAAAATAAAAAACTAGGAGCTTGTCTACAAACTGTTTTGATCTCATTACCCTTTTATATTCCTCAAGCTTATTGAAGATCCTGAAGTTTTTGCCTAATATTTATCAAATAAAACAATTTTAGAGTTGATTAAATGAACACATTGCATGTTAACATTTTTATGGAAATCACAACTCTTCTAAAACAACAGTAAAGAAAAATGACTTAGTTGTCCAGGAATGGAGTTGTGGGAGGAGAATTCTGAGTGCTTGTGAGAACACTCCACAAAAACAAGTCTTGTGACCTCAGTTTCTTCAAAACACAGAATTGTTCTTGGTTGTTTTCATGCTTCTCCCAGTTGTAGTAGTGGATAAGAGTGAGCTTACTTCAGATAACTCATCATTACTTGCTGATGTTAATTAAGTGTTTAAACGATCCTTGATGTCCCTCTATGGAAAGACATGTTTTCACCATGTGCAGCTTATCCTTTGTGATTACGTACAACTCTTTAGTCATGTGGCCTTTACATGAGAACTTCACTTATGTGACCTTTCTTAACCCTCAGAGTAAAAATTGTCTGAGGCTCTGAATAAAGTTTGATATTGCATCAGACTTCAGTCTGCCTCACTAATTGGTTCTATTCTTCCAGTCCCACTGCCTCTAGGGCAGTGACACGTAGTGACAGAATTCTTACCTTTATTTGCAAATCTAGAACCCAGTTAGTCTAACCATGATGTAAGTTGCCAATAACACGCCAATGTGTTGGATTCATCCAGAGAACAAAGCATCCACTTCTTGTTTTGCTAGAAATCTGTTTCTTCCCTCATAAAATGAGAGAGTACAATCTTGGGAAGATTACTAAGAGTGAGACAACTTGTCTGTGATGTAGTGTTCACCATTCAGCCTTGTAGCCTGATGGAGACTAAAGAGTGACAGTGTGACCTTCAGAAAGAGTTGCCCACTGGCTGGAGAGATGGCTTGGTGGTTCTACTTTTCCAGAGAACCCGAGTTCACATTCCAGCATCTACACCAGGTAGCACACCATCACCTGTAGCAATAGTATCAGGGGACCTAACACCCTCTTCTGGTCTCTGCAGACACTGTACTCATTTGCAAATCCACACAGACACATGATTTAAAATAAAATTTAAAAAATAGCTATCCACTGGGTGGGGGTGATGCATGCCTTTAATCCCGGCACCTGGGAGGCAGAGGCAGGCAGATCTCTTAGTTAAAAGCTAGACTGGTCTACAAGATAGAGTTACAGGTCAGCCAGGGCTGTACAGAGAAACCCTGTCTCAACCCTCTCCACAAAGTTATCTATTCATGGTTACAGGCCACACCAATGAACTGGGCAGGGGGATATGAAGGTATGGCATAGACTCATTAGGAATGGAATACAGATAAAACACAGAAGGACTGTAATAAAATGGTAATTATTGAATGTAGGGCCCAAATGAACATTTTCCTAAGATCATGACAAGAAGACAAGCTCACAGTAGATGTTAAAACTACAGTAAAGGAAGGACCCCAGAGAAATTAGATAATATTGTCAGCCATGAGAATACTCCTAGAACTCTTCTTCCCTCAACCTAAATGGAGAATTCAAGAGCAGGAACTACATTTTGCTTTCTCTGCCTTACTGAGCATGGAATATTTGGTGAATCAATAAATCTACTCCAAAACAGCAGAACATTTCCCACTTCCTTGACCTTCCTTGGAGGATATGTGAGAATCTTTTTTGCTAATTTATTCTTTTAAAAATCATCTTTTCTCATTTTACATACCTGTCCCTGTTCCTGCTCCTTCTCTCCTCCCACTCCCCCCACTTTTCTGCCACCCCACCCCCATCCACTCCTCAGAGAGGGTAAGGCTTCCCATGGGGAGTCAACAAAGTCTGACACATCACTTTGAGTCAGGACAAAGGCCCTCCCACCTATATTTAGGGTGAGAAAGGTATCCCTCCAGAAAGAATAGACTCCAAAAAGCCAGTTCCAGCACTAGGGCTAAATCCTTGTCCCACTGCCAGCAGCCCCACAGACTGCCCAAGGCACACAACTGTCATCCACATTCAGAGTCTTATGTAGGTCCCCCACTGTAGTGAAAGGGGAGCAGAGGCCTGCTTTTCGTCCCGCCCAGCTCCCGCGC
>LOJH01058013.1:425-11469 GCA_001685095.1 Ellobius talpinus | reverse complement strand
ACACTGTGTGTCACAAACTACCTGGGGAAAGTGACATCTCTCTCTCTCTCTCTCGCCCTGCCCATCTGGCCAAAGTTCATCAAAAATCTTCAGTGTGAAGTCCATGGTATTATGAACTTGTATTTGAGTTTAATTTCATGATGACTACGTGAGTTTGGAAAATGTCTTCATTCTCTTGAGTATTACTTTCCTCACCTGTAAACAGAGTACCATGCCAGCTTCTTTGGTTAAGTGTCCAAGAAGTGTGGTAGGTATTTTAGAACTTGCAAAATTATTTGCCAAATGTATGCTTGTAATTACTGGAGTAAGTTGCTCTATTCTAGAAATAGCACTTTTACTAATTTGAATCACATATTCAAAGAAACCTATGTTCCTTCCTAGGACATGACTGGGCTTATTTTTTGGAAAAATGTTAAATGTCAATTTTAAACCCTGAGCAAAATTTTGAGGTGTGCTATCAACTCCAGAATAATGATAATGAAAATGCTGACAAGTCTTTGATATCCTCAGAATGTAATAGGCTTCTTAAGGCACCTGACTTGCAAACTAAGCTGTTTACTCTTTTCTACAAGGGAGGCAATTATGCAGGCCTGTTGGTGAAGTTTATAATATGATTAAATAGTCAACATTAAATCAAATGGTGATTGAATTCCCAAGAAACACTTTACCCTTGCAGTACATCTGAGTTACTGAGTTACATTTGCAAATGTCTTTGCACTGAAACACAAAGAAGGCTTTTGCCGGTGTTTCTTACAATGTATGAAAATGCTTTCAAAATGAGATGGTTTTAAAACGTCCTAATTCTAATAATTGCTTAAGGAAAAAATGCCTCTGTTTACATTAAAAATGTCTCAATAAGAACAAAGTCTAGACAAACTCCCAAATGTTTGCTCACATTTAGTTCACCAGCTTTACATTACTATACAGTAAAGCAATTTGTACCAACACATATACATATTAACTATTCACCTTTAATCAATTTTTTTAGTAATTGAATTTTTATTTTCATTAGTTAAAATTGATAATTTAAGTCCACAATACTTGAACTTCTAACCCTTAGGACATTACTATGTCTACAAACAATAAATATTTTAAACATATTATATAGTAAGGAAGATTCTATGTATTTCCTATAGAAGATCAATGTTCCTCAGTAAACCAATCTGTAAATGATATTTTTATACTTAATATACTGGATGTTTTATTTATTATAATTGTCTACATGGAAAAAATCTGCTCTTTAATTTTAAGAAATACATTAAAAACTACTGGTAACCTCTTTATCAGTGAATTCACATTTAAAAGATTAATAGATATATAATAACATTTCTTCCTCTCAAAACAAAATCAGCTCAAATAATCTATTGTATGGGAGAGGGATAATCATAAATTCTGAGCAAGTCCCAGCCTAGCTAGTATAAGGCAAAATAAAACTAAATAAATCAATAGAGAACTGTTTAAGCACATAATAAGAATTCAAAATTCTGATTATGAGATAGATATACACAGTAGTTTGATTGTAATTGACCACCATAAGATCATTGAGAGTGGCACTATTAGGAGGTGTAGCCTTGTTGACATAAGTGTGGCTTTGTTGGTGGAAGTGGGTCATTGTAGACATGAACTTTGAGGTCTCATATGCTCAAGAAGCTCTCCAGTGTCTCAGTCCACTTCCTGTTGCCTGCAAGATGTAGGACTCTCAGCTCCTTCTCCAGCACCATGTCTGCTTGGATGCCACCATGTCCCACCATGAGGGAAAAGGACTTAACCTCTGAACTGTGAGTGTCATAGTTAAGATTATTATTACTGTGACAAAACACCAAGACCCGAAAGCAAATTGGGAGGAAAGGTTTTTTTCTCAGCATTGCTGTTTCACTGAAGGAAGTCATGACAGGAACTTAAACAGGGCAGGATCCCAAGGGAAAAAGTGGATACAGACATTGGAGGGAAGCTGCTTACTGCCTTGCTCCCCATGGCTTGCTCAGCTTACCTTTTTATAGAACCCAGGACCAACAGTCCAGGGATAGTACCACTCACCAAGTTGACGACACACACACACACAAAAAATCCAGCCAATACTACTGACACCTTGTCAACTAGACACACAAACACATCACTATTAAGCTACAACCCTTCCTTTCTTTCATTCCCAAGATCTTAAATAATGTTAAAAGCCCCACAGTATTTACAAATTCAAACACATTAAAATTTAAAAATGAAAAATCTTTTAAAATTCAAAATCTCTTAACTCTGGGCTCCAGTAAAATATGTTTTACTTCAAGAGGGGAGAATCATGGAATCATCACAATAAAATCAAATAAAACAAAATTGCAACCATCAAATATCTTGGATCCACTCCTGATCTTCTAGACTCCTCCAAAGGGCCTGGGTCACTTCTCTGGCTTTGCCCTCTGCAGCACACATAACTCATCTTCTAGGATCTGGTTGGCACTACTTCACTGCTACTGTTGTTCTTGGTGATCATCCCATGGTGCTGGCATCTCCAAAACACTGAGATATTCTTCTGGAACTGGGCTGCACTTCCACCAGTAGCCTCTCATAGGCTCTCTTCATGGTGCCAAGTCTTAACTTCTTTGCATTACCCCTTCAGTTGTTGACTTTCAACTGCTACTGAGGCTACACTATCACCAATGGCCTTTCCTGATCTCTCATAGTGCCAAGCTTCAACTGCTTCCCAGGATTCCTTCTTGCCTCCTGATGTGAGATTCCCTTCTGTATGCTGTGAATATGTTTTATTACTATTGGTAAATGAATAAAGCTGTTTCAGCCAATGGTTTAGCAGAGCAAAGCTATGCAGGAAAGCTGAACAGAGATATGTATAGAAAGAATAGACAGAGTCAAGAAGACAAGATGTATTGCCAAAGGAATAACATTCTGGCACTGGTAAGCCACAGCCTAGCAGCAATACACAGATTAATAGAAATGGGTTAATTTAAGAGAGATGCCATGTAGCTGCCAAAGGAGAAAGACACCTAGAACTTTTACTGGTAGGCCATAGCCTCATGGCAATATATAGATTAATACAAATGGGTTAATTCAAGATGGAAGAGCTAGCTAGAAATATGACTGAGTTGTTGACCAAAACTGCTTTTTCATTAACCAATAAAAGCAACAGATATACAGAAAGACATTCCATATCAAAAAAGTACCACCTGGGTGTCTCTTATACAGCACCAAATCTGGCTGCCAGCATAAGGTACAAACTTGGTCATCTCTGGAACATAGTTTCTCTGTGTCTCAAGAAACACTTCCCAGAATATTTCACCAGTGATGTTGGTTTCTTCTTAATCCACTAATTTTGTAGCTCCAGATGATCAGCATCAATTGTCCCAATAAAGCAAGGTTTCATAAGTCCAAGACACAGAGACTACTTTGGGTTCAAATCCCTTAGTCTTTCTCAGCTTGCTTTGTGACTGTGGTACATTAACCTGAGTGCTTCACTTACCTTATATGTAGAATAGAATGTTTCTAATACCTCTGAAATTCACCCATAGCCTATATATTTATAAAAAGCTTTGAAGTGTTCTTAAGAAAGAGTGTTAAATTACTAAATGTGTGTGTGTGTGTCTATATTGGGTTTTTGAGATAAGATTTTTCTGTGTAGCCTTGGTTGTTCTGGAATTTGCTTTGTAGATTAGACTGGCCAAGAACTCAGAGTTCTGCCTGCCTCTGCCTCTGAAGTGCTGGGATTAAAGGCATATGCCACCACTGCTAGGCTGTGTGATTATGTTTTTGTATAAAATATTGATCTTAAAATTTATTTTTCAAAAATTCCAAAAATTCTTTCAAATGTTTATTGCTGACACAAACTGTAACTTATTCTCACTTCTCCCATGACAAACAAGATCTACAAAAGAATGGTAATTTTCTTTTTATTAATCTCACTTCATTCAGGAAAAGGAACTCAAAATCAGTATGCATTAGTGGCTTATTTATTATACTGTCATATTTAGAAATGCAAAGAACTGTGAACTCAAAAGGATAGGCTGTGGGACTGGAAAAGGAAGAGAGAAGACATCAAAGATAGAATGAGAAGATAATATCAAAAGGTGGAGGCTTCCTTTGCTTTCTAACCTCTTGAAATGATAGGAGAAAGACCTAAGAAAAATTAGAAATAGCGAAGGACACTTATCACTTCATTTTCATCCAGCACATTCTCACCTGTTGCCAAGAGGAAGCAATTGTTACATATAGCATCATTATGTGCTTTGCTTTTGTTGAGCATAAGTCAAAGGTGAACTTATGGCTGCATTGATTATGTTTATACAGCTACAGTGCAGTGAGTAATGTCTTACACATTTTGCACTAAGCTGTTTTTGTTGCTGGTAAGCAATGGAAAGCTAAACTGCTAAGCAGACATTTAAAAGCAGAAATGTAAAAGCAAAACAGTCAGACCCCGAAGCTACACACAAGAGGTCAAAGTACACTGAAAGCAATGAAGCCACAGATGTCTTGTGTTTAGATAGGGAATTCTAGCTTTGCTACATCCAAGAGATCATTTTATAATGAGCACAGCACCTAGGATCTATTATGTATCACGAGATGATGTCTCAATGACAAAACTGTCTGCAAATGTCTCCTTCACTTCTGTGTAAGATATTTTTAGAGGTGAATTCAGTGACAGAGTCATGACAGTTGATAGCTTGGTACCATTTAGTGTGAGATCCTTTAATGTGTTGAAACCAAATCCATTTTAATGCTTCATAAAATACTGCGATTTAGAAAAAAACACAGTCTATTAAATATGCACATTATTTATTTCTATATGTGTATTTTCAAAGTGAAACTGGAAAACATTGAAAGCTCATCATACTACGTGACATTTAACCATGGATATGACAGTGGATTCTTTACATTTGAATTCTTAATGTATGTAATATTGATCATAATTTATTTTGGAAAAAAAGCTTAGAACTCTTTACAAAATTATGAAATTATTCATTTGGATATTTTTTTCAAATACAATGGTTTTGTACAGTGGAGAAAAACAAATTTAATGAGAAGGACAGAGATATGCTATCTTAAGAGCAGACAGATTTAAAAAGAATCACTGAAAATGCTTAAAATTATATTTTACATTTAGTATTTTCCAGACCACTAGTTCTCAGCCTTCCGAATGCTGTGACCCCTTAAAATACTTTCTCATGTTGTGGTGACCCAAATATAAAATTATTCCATTGATACTTCATAACTGTAATTCTGCTACTGTTATTGATTGTATAAATATCTGATGTGGAGAATATCTGATATATGACCCCTGTGAAATGGTCATTTGACCCCCAAGGAGTTGCAATACACAGTCTAAGAACCACTGCTCAACAGGATTGGCAAGCAAAGGCAAGAGCATCCCCAGTAATTCATCCTTGGTCTTTAGGACCATTGCTCTTTTAATAAATCAGACACTCCTCTAAAGAATAATTTATGCTATCTTTAATCTTTACACTGTGTTTTGAAAATGGTATTGGGTGATGAACAACTCTTTGTCCATTTGGTTTTTATGGAATATATGATTTTAAAAGAATACTCACAGCATCATTCCCATACCAAGCGCCTTGTGCATTTCCAAAAAAGGTTTTAGTTATCTGGCATACTCACAAGGTGGCTCAGTAGTGCAAATAGAAGATACTACTACCAACAGGCATAAAAAATCCCTTTCCCAGTGTCTTTGAGTGTGTAGAAAATCCTTTCAATGTCCCAGAGGATGCTCATTCATACTCCTACATTTGAAGCTTTTCTGCTCACATATATCCAAATAAAAGCATCTTTCAAATGCTTATTGATACTCTTCTCTGGTCTGGATATTGACACAATCTGGATCTATATTTAATCTAGCCTGGTAGACATTAGAAACACACTTTCAATTGCTCATGAAGCTCAGCTCAGACATAAAATTAGAAGTCTTGGGTAATGTATCAGTTAATACTTTGGTATTAACTGTCATATAGCAGACACTGCATCATGTGGTCAAAAACATTTTCTCTTTAATCCCTGTAATGTATTTATGACCCAGAAGTTATATTTTATCCTTACACAACACACGTGCAAACTGAAGTAAAAATCTCATTGGCAATAAGTTCCTGAGCCAGAAATCAAATCAAAGTATTTTATTACAAGAGACTGTCCTTCATTTCTTTACTATATTCTTATCACCTTGGAAGTAAGGCAAAAAGTAAAGACTGCTTCTCATTAGTATAGGGAATCAACAGTTCCTATTTTATCTTCTTCAGGAGTTAATAATCATTTTGTTCCAGAATCCATACCTTGTTTGATCACATATTGCATGTGGGAAGGTGGTCCACACTTTTTAGGAACATAGCAGTCATTAACTAACTTGAAATTCAACTAGAGGAATCAATACAACTCTTGAAGATTCATATTTGCTATCAAAATAGTAGATGAGCCAGTAAAAGACTTGCATCATTTTGCATTCTTATTACATGTATGAATTTATTAACAATATTTTCTTTCAGGGATGTCATCAGGTTATGAACTATTACATTCATATTGCCAAAACCAATTTAGCATCATCTTTTTAATCATCATCTTCTTCTTCTTTTTTCTTTTTTTGGAAAAAAAGAACTGCTCCTGTTCCATCTGACAGGAGAAGAAACTGAGATTCAAGGCAGGCAATAAATCTCTCTCTCTCTTGGAAAGCTAGATATCAGTAGAGCTAGAAATTAAAAAACTTTGCATGTAGACTCCAGTACCCAGGTTCTTAAACCTATACACCACTTGCTGTATGCAGTCATAAATTATGAAGTATGTTTTCTTTGATGTTTGATTTCTTTGAACCTCATATATTCTTTAGGTCTGCATACTAAGCAGTTACATCATGGTTGTTTCTTTATTTTATTACTGTTATTATAAATTGGATAGAATGGTCAAATTTTCATCAATATTACCTTTGTAAATGATTAACATGTAAAATTCCATTTTAAAGTATTTATCTAATATATATATATGTGTGTGTGTGTCTTATAATAATGCTATGGAGAATAGTGAAAGGTTTGTAAAGACTCGGTGTGACCCGTTTTCTGGATAACCTTATCTTTCTGTGATGTTATCAATGGGAATGGAGTACAAGATTCAAGTATCTCATATTAAGCATTGTAAAGTCTTACATGTGACACGCTTGCAGACTTCTCCCTAAGAATACATTATCCCTGCTTCTAAGTTATTCTAATATTAAAAATGATTTGATAAGAGGAAAGTACAAACCCTGTACGCAATTCTGCTTCTAGTCTGTATTAAGTTAGTGCTTATGGTTATCCTTGAATTTTATGAGATCTGCATATAGATTTCTTATGTAGTAGTTTCTACAGTTATTTGATATTAGCTGTAGAAACAAAGCAACATCACTGGTGGATTGCTGACTATATTTCTCTGGGAAGTAGAGAATGTTCCTTTCTTTGTAGGGATTTGAAGCCAAAGCGAAACACCTTTCCATTTAAAAATGACTGAGTATTACAGTGTACTGCATTTTTAGACTGTCATAAAGTTTTTAATGCAATGTCACTAACCTTTCCTCCGTCAATTCTCATAATAATCCAGAAAGTAAATGATGTGTGCTTACCAAACAAGGAGAAAATGTCCTCTCTGGGAAACACAGGGCAATGGCTCAAAGATAAAATAGTTGCTAAGTGGAGATCTGCGAAATGAATAAGAAAAGTCATAGAGTTTGTGTGTACTAACTTCATCGGAAAGGCTTTTGTGTAGGGAAAGTGTGGAAGGAGGTTAAAGTTTGACGAAGCAAACTACAGAATTCTTTGAAAGAACATGAGTCTTAAGAAGATATTCCACTGTCTGTGATAACAATAGATGAAAGGGGCAAATCAAACTTGAAAATAATACAGTAGTACTGAACTAATAGGGCTCAGGATGAAAAGATATTTAAGATATATGTTCATTTCCATCACAGTTCCCTCAAAGGTGTAAAAACCTAAGTATATAAACTGTTGGGAAATTGAAGGCCTCTGTGGTTATCATGCTTTCAGAATCAAACTATAAATATAATTCACAGCAACCTCATGAGTGAGCGTTACAGCTTCACAGGGAAGGTATTTCATTCTGAATTCAGGTGATACCTGAAGCTACCAAGAGACAGCTCTGGAAGGAAAGGTATCCTGACCTATAGGGGAGTCAGGCTATACCAGGAGCTGCAATAGGACAGCTCTGGAGGCTAGGTAAGGTATCCTTACTGGTCAGGAAGTCAGGTGATACCTGAAGCTGGGGTGGAGTGGAAGTTGATCTCCCCACAGGATGTCGCAATCCTTCTCCTCTCTGAGAGGGAGCCGGTACAGCTGAGCTATCCATTTTTTCTTCTGTTCTGCTCAGGTCCAGCCAAAGATTTACTCTGCTTTACTCTGCTAAAGGGCAAGCCCCTGCAGAAATGTAGCAATTTCCTTTGGATTTGGTGTAAAGTTTTTCTGCTCCACTCCTAAGGGGGTTTCTCAGTAGATGTAACTGCTTCTTCTGTTTTTTTTTTTTCTGCCTAAGAAAACGTCCCTGCAAAGGTTCTTCTGCTTTGCACTGGCAAAAGAAGATCTTCACCCAAAACTCTCTTAAGAAAAATATTTATTGTGGTGGCACATGCCTTTAATTCCAGCACTCAGGAGGCAGAAGTAGGCAGATCTCTGAGTTCAAAGCCATCCCAGTCTACCAAGCTAGTTCCAGGACAGCCAGGGCTACACAGAGAAATCCTGTCTCAAAAACCAAACCAAACCAAACCGACCAAACGAAAAAAAAAAAAAAGCAAAACAAACTACATCAACAACAAAAAGCAAAACAGAAAAAGACAGATTTATTACCTCGTCTAGGAGAGTGGCTGCTTCTGCCAGGGTGGGAAAGGTCAGCCAGTAACTGAGCAGGCAGAGGGGCTGTTAGAAAGGGCTTCTTAGTGGTAGAGTTTTCTCTGAGAGTTTTCTACTCAGTGGTTTGTTAGTTTTCCTGCTCAAGATGGGTTGGTTTAGTTGGTAAGAGGCAGAGATGGCTCTGGTTTCAGGGATAAACTGTTTTGTTTCACTGGCTATGGTTCTAGAGCCAAAATGGATTTCTTTGGCTCTGGTTTGAGTCAGGATCCGTTTCTTTGGTTCAGGTTTCTGAGCTAAAATGCTTCTTTCACTGGCTCTGGTTTCAGGGCCAGGGTGTGTTTCTTTTTGTTCTGGTTTCAGGACTAGGGAGGGTTTCTTTGACTGGCTCTTTTATCCTACAATCTTAAATGTAATACTTTGAATACTACTTACATTTAATAAGGCTCATATGACAATGATAAAATCAATACCTTCATATTCTAAGGGAAGCTGAGTTCCATCAGTTTTTCCTCTTTTGTTTTATTTAGAATAATGCAAACACGGTTCCTATTTGAATGTTAAGTAGAAAGTGCTTGAAATTTTGCTACATCTCTATGACTAACTTTAAAAAGTTTTTTGTTTAATATTTAATATGTCTTTGATGAACAATTTTAGCCAGAAAACTTAATAATAAAAACATTTGACTAGCATCTAAAGTGCTTGTGGTTTTGATAAACAAATAAGAGCCAAAGAAAAAGAATAGCATTAAGTAAATCCATATATGGATCCAGCAATGTAAGTTAAATATTCAGTTATTACAGAAATGATGTCAGTTACAGACCAGCCCTGTAAATTTGAATTATAATGCAAAGATATAATACATCTGATTTTTTAAATTCAGTAAAATTTTCTTTTTTAACTTAATAAAAATATATAGAACTTTGTTTAATGTAGTACACAAGTTTTTAAAGGAATTTTTAGCTATATAATATTCGCCTGATGGAACATAATGCACTATGATTGGTCAATACCTTATGCTTTAAAACATACCATTTCTCGATAAAATATGCTTCTCTTTGAAACAGATTTTTATAAAAATGTATGTTCTATAAAAGAATAAAGACAAACTGTTTTCTACAATATTAACTTTTTCTAATTACATGTTTGAATATTGGTGAACATAAATGTTCAGAGAAACCTAACTAATCTCAGAAGCTGCCCCAAACCTGCTCATTCTTTTTGTGTTTTCTTAGAAGGACAATGTGGAAGGGAAGAGATAGTGATCTCCCTTAGAAGAAGGACTTACACAGACGGTACTGCCAGGTTTGTACAAACTCACAATTCTCAAACTAAAATAAAGTAAAACTGAAAAATGAATTAACTAATTTTCTTTAATTTTTAAATATATGACATCTTGTCACACTATATGTCAACATGTTCCAGACATAACTGAGTTGATTTCTTATAATTTCAGAATGCAGAAATTTACAAATTGGTTAAAAATTAGTAAAGTGGTCTCTTTTCATGTCAGTGCTACTGCTAAGGCATCAAAGAAGTCATACTCTTAGGGAAAAATTATATCCAACTTGACTTAGACTCAAAACTCACTTTCTAAGTCCAGTTGCTGTTAAGAACTATACCTGTATTTGATGCTCAAAATTAAATGTCAAGAGGGTTAATTTTCTATGAGCTCATGTACCTGCATTTTCCATTTTCTACACCACTCCCAGATTAAGCACACTGAGGAAACATGATTGCACTGTTCTCAAAATTTTGACCACCCTTTACTCATTAGTTTTTTCTACATCCTGACTTCTAACATCATTAATATAGGACCCCAAAAAAATTTTATAGGACAAGAAAGGAATATAGAATGGGCCAAACTGTTTTTAAGACCATAGTTGAAGTTATTGAGTTGTTAAATAAGGTAAATCAACAAGATTAATTTATAAGTAAGTCATATTCTTCATTAAGCATGGAACTTTTACTTGCCTATTGTGAGATAATAACGAGGGTTCTCTAACCATACCTTTCTTCAATTTTAATTTTAATCCACTCTAAAAAAATAAGATAATATTTTCTCCAAGAATACTACAAATATCAGCACTATGGAGATAAACACAGGCGCTCAAAGCTGTAGGAGGAGGCTGCTTGTTTGTCCCGGCTGCCCAGAGCCAAATTAACCACACAGAAACTGTATTAATTAAAACACTGCTTGGCCCATTAGCTCTAGC
>LOJH01058012.1:0-11469 GCA_001685095.1 Ellobius talpinus | reverse complement strand
CCTTTGGAAGAGCAGGCAATGCTCTTAACCACTGAGCTATCTCTCCAGCCCCCTGAAATTTGTTTTTTTTTTTTAAATTTCACTGTGTTTTCTGGAAGGGAGAAATGGCATAATTAATATAAAAAACATGGCTTGATTTTTTTCCCCCGTCAAGTGAATGTTGAGTGCTCTTCTAGGCGCTGGTCAAGGGGCGGGAGGTACAGCCCAGTGAGTCAATGAGACGCTAGTTCTGTTCTCATGGCCTGTCCATCTGCTTGACATCCCCTTATAAAGAAGTGTAAAATGGCCATAGAACAGTGCCATGAAGCAGTGTCATGAAATAACAGAATAGAGAGCTTCAGTCCCCTAGGAAAGCCAGGGAGCTTTTCTTCAAAGGAGAGACAGTTGAGCTGGAACCTGAATGCCAAGTAGAAAAACTAACATCAGAGTGGGAAGCAAGGCATTCCAGAGAGTAGGAATCTGTTTCAGGGATGTACTTGAGTTTCGGGTCATCTTTCAGCGAATCTTCCTCCCATTGGAGAACATCTGCTATTTCCTTTCGAGGAGCTAGCGTCTTCTCATTCGTTTTACATGGGGTGATGGGCACGTGGCTTAGGATTGGGACAGTGGTTGTCTAACATGTGCCAGGCACCTGGTGCAACCCCCAGGACCTACACTGAAAACAGGTAAGTAAGGGAGCTGGAAAGACTGCTCAGTGGTGAAGAGCATTCGCTATGCTTGCAGAGGAGCCAGATCCAGTTCCCAGCACTCACAGGGCACCGCACCACTGCCTGTCACTCCAGTTCTAGGCTATCCGAGACCTTCTTCTGGCCTCCTTGGACAATGCATGTGATGATACATTTACTTATATACTAGCAAAGCATCCATACATATGAAATAAAGTAAAATCTTCAAAAGAAAAAATATAGACAAGTAACAAAGTTTTACGGGGCTGGATATAGTGGCACATACCTTTAATTCCAGCACTTGGGAGGTAGAGGCAGGAGGATCTCTTTGAGTTTGAGGTTAACCCCTGGTCTAAATATCAAGCTTCAGTTTACCAGGATTATATAAGAGACTTTTTCAAAAATAAATAAATAAATAAATAAATGAAAACAAATAAACAAATTATGGTGACTTTTCTTCAAAGTGGCTTAGTGAAGAGATGGACACATGCTCAGGCCATCCAGGCCTAGTGCCATTGCCTGAAACTGTGGGTCTTGAGTAGCACGATGCAAGGGTGGAAGTGACATCCGCTCTAGGGGTTCGAATGCTGGGACTCCTCTCAGTTCCTTGCCCTCGGCTCTCCCCTTGATTCAGGAACTGCCTACAGCCTTCTAGGAGATCCTCTGCAGCAGACAGGAGAGTGGATCGTAGGCTGAAAGAATGAATGTCAGCGTGTCTCCAACAGAAAGGGCTGCAAGATGCTAGAGGAAGCTGAAGGAAGGGACACTGGAGGTCAAGTTGAGCATTTTAGTCTCCATCCTAAAGGCAATGGAAAGCTACTAAGTTAAGTAAATTAGGTAGATAAGGGGACAGAATATCTTTGGTCCTTATAAGTCATGACTGGGCTCTGGGCAGAGAGAGCAGGATGCTTTCTCTCACTGCCTTAGCTTCCTCTCAGCAAGTGTGTTCATGTAGTAACTGTCCAGGTCCTTGGGGGAGATGTTCCCAGTCTCTTGTGGACATTTGAAAATGAGGAGAGTGCCAAACCATTTATGCTTTTTCTATGGATGAATAGATATGAGAACATTTAATTTATTTTTTAATTTTTTTAAATGTGTAGCCCAGGCTGGCCTCGAACTCGTGATCCACCTGCTTCTGCCTCCTTTAGAAAATCTTACCGGCGTGCACCACCACAACCGGCCATTTAATTTATTATTATTATTATTATTGTTGTTGTTATTATTATTATTATTATTATTATTTTGGATATTTTTTTCTTTCAGACGGTCTATGTAGCCCTGGCAGTCCTGGAACAAACTATGTAGATAAAGCTGGCCTCAAACTCATAGAGATCTACCTGCCTCTCCCTCTTGAGTGTTGGGAGTAAAGACATGCACCGCCATAAGAAAGTTTAGTTTACACCAGGCAGTGGTAGGTGGTAGCACATGCCTGGGAGGCAGAAGCTGGCAGATCTCTGAGTTCAAGGCCAACATGGTCTACAGAGCTAGTTCCAGGACAGCCAGGGCTACACAGAGAAACCCTGTCTCAAAAGAAAAAGAAAATAAAAAAAACAAAAAAGAAAGAAAAAGTTTAATTTATAAAGTAGACATAAGTGACAAAAATAGGTAATATTACCACAGAACATTATAACACAATGTTATTAGTGTGCTCCCCCCTCTCTATAGCTCTCAGAATATCTTCATATGTAGTCTCCCTTTTTCTTGTGATGATGTGAGTTGGCCCAGTGCCTCCATGATGAGATGAAGCTGCAAGAATGCAGGCGTGTGGCATAGCACGAGGCTGTTACTGGTCCTCTGATATATCAGGAAGGCAGCAACTACTCTAGATTATCCTGTATGCATTTTTTTAATTTAGTTAGAAACAGTTACCTTTTTGCTTAAAGGAAGCCTGTTACATATTCTCTTTAGCACATTTAAATTTCCGATGTCGCTTTTCTTATACTCTGGGGATATGACTGAGCAAAATAAGGATTGCCTGAAGACAAATACTCTGATACCACAAGGACAATCTGTAACCAAGATGGGCATTAGGTGACTAACAGATGCGTAACACATATGATGTGGATACACCAGCTAAAAAAGTAAACCATGTCCCTGGTTGGAGGAGCAGGGTTGGGAGTGGGGAGGCTGGTGGGGGAAATTATGAGAGGTTATTTCAATACTCAGAATAGCAGACAGTAAGAAACATGCAAATTGTTTACCACTGCGATTCTCTGTTTAATAACTTTGCCAAATGAAATCACAGATTATGAAGCTAGAATAAGCTAACAGAAGGAAAGACTGCGCACAGCCTTGGCTCACAAAATGGGGAAAGTGGAGTGGTTTTGCCAGCTATTATCTGCTCTCCATGGGCTTGGGGACACAGGTTTGGCATTGGTAGAAAGAGCAGGTAACACTTCTTCATTAGCCCCCTATCAGTTTTCTTATACCCACCCAGGGTTGGCCAGTAAGAACCTGCATGATTGGAGTAGAGAAGTGGGTTGGTCACGACACGCTCAGCTCTCCCACTTTGGTGGACTCTTCTTTCCTGCTGCAGAAAAGGCTTTGAGTTCTGTCTTTTGGTTTGTTTGCGAGTCAGGGTTTCTCTGTGTAGTTTTGGAGCCTGTCCTGGAACTCGCTTTGTAGACCAGGCTGGCCTCGAACTCACAGAAATCCACCTATCTCTGACTTCCGAGTGCTGGGATTAAAGGCATGCGCCACCATGCCCAGCAGGCGGTGAGTTATAAAGGGCTTGTCTGAGGAGGTCCTGGCCACTGGCCTGCTTTGGCAACAACTCTACAGGGGCCATGAGGAAAGGGTGCCTGGAGACATTCATTCTTTCAGACTTCGTGTGAATTTTCCTTTTCCATCTGGGAGGTGTTCCCAGGTGAAAGAACGCTCCCACCCACCGTAGCATGCGTCTGCCTGCCTTTCTGGTTCCTATGGCTAAGGTGCGGCCTGCTAGGACTTCTTGGATGATGGGCATCCTGGGAGGGATTGCAAGAGAGCATCGGCATCTAGCCAGGGATAGGGGAAGGTGACTGTAGGGAGTGGAGATTGGCAAGCAGAAGCCTTCAGGGTAAGTGGGCAGTGAGCCACACCCAGGTGCCAGGAACACAGTGGCCATGGGTAAGCAGCTTCGTGGAATGAACTGTAATGCCTAAGCTTGCATACATTCCTTGGGACTTGAAGAGTTTGAAAGCGCCCCCTCCCTTCCTGGCTTCATCAGACTTAAAACATGGGCAGTGTCAGGGGTCCGCTGTAAATTCAGGCTTCTCTGGGATGGTTACCACATGGTTGGAGAAAAAAAAACAAAAAACACTGTATCATGTGAATTCAAATGTTCCAGGGAAGCAGTGTAGATATATGTGAGTAGAACAGCACATTATGACGTCATGTCTAATCTCTCTGGGCCTCCATTTTATCACCAATAAAACGGAAGCAAAAATACTATTATTAAATTCTGGCTCCCAAAGACCACCATGTAGCTTTGGAACAAAGCAACGTGGAGCTAATAGTTTGCTGAGGTACAATGCATCAAGACAGCATTAAGGAATGCAAAGATTTTTCTTCTTGGAGTAGTTTAAACCAAGAGTGAGCCCAAATCTGAATTCTTTACACCTTTCACTGTGTCTTTTGTCTGTTCCGTTGTCTGTTTCCTGTGGTCTGTCCATCATCTGTTTGTTGCGTGTGTCTGGTGTCTGTGGCTGTGGATCTATGCCAGGACCACACCAACTCTTAGAAAGGAAAATGACTCCTACGACAGGGCTGGCTTACAGGTGCAAACGTTTAGTACATTACTGTCATGGCAGGAAGCATGGCAGCATGCAGGCAGCCGTGGTCCTGAAGAAGTAGCTGAGTCCTTCATCTGAACAGGCAAGAAGCAGGAAGAGAGAGTGATACTAGGCCTGGTTTGAGCTTTTGAAACTTTAAAGACCACCACCTGTGACCCGCTTCCTCCAACAAGGCCACTCCTACTCCAACAAGGTCACACATCCAATGCCACTCCCTGTGAGTTTGGGGGGGGGGCTTTTCATTCAAAACACAACAGATATTTGCTATGTTTTTATTTATTTTTTATTTATATATCTATTTTTTATTTTGGAGACTGAGTCTCTCTCTAGGTAGCCGTGGTTGGCCTGGAACTCACCGTGTAGACTAGGCTGACCTTGAACTTAGAGATCTCCCTTCCTCTGCCTCCTGAATATTGGGATTAAAGGCAAGGGCCACTACTCTCAGAAGGGGATACGTTTTCTGCAGAACTCTTACCAGAGTTTTACAAGGAAAGACTGACTCCACCTAACCTAGTATAGCACAGGCTATTAAACAGGCTGAGTACCAGCAGGAAAACAGAGTGGTTTTTCAACATATTTTTAATGATTATTTGGGAATTTCACATAATGCACCCTGATCACACTCACCTCTCAGTCCTCCCACATCTGCCCCCAACTCTTGTGACCGCCACAAAAACGGAAAAAAAAAAACAAAAACCCCACAGGTCCAATTTGTGATGCTCATATACTCACTGGAGCATGGTCAAACTCCCAGTGGCCAGCCCTTAAAAAAAANAAAACAAAACTGAATCCTTCCCCACCTGCACCCCTGCCAGTAGCCATCAGTTGTGGAGAGCTACACCTCAGCATCTTTACCACATTTTTTAAGAGTTCCAGATCAAGCAGTTTTAAATGATCTCAAAGCATATTATTAATGTTGCAATGTTGGACAAAAGTACACGTTTCTGAAGGCAAGACGTTTTCAGAAAAAGCTATCCCTAAAGTACAACAGCTTGGCTTTCATAGCACCTACCAAGGGGAGGGCTGTGTGATATTTATGAGATTTAAGGGATCTGGCCTAAGGCAGATCTTATGAGGTGTGGCCTTGTTGGAGGTAGGCTTTGAGGTTTCAAACGCACATAATGGGCCCAGTCTCTTTCTCTCTGCCTGTGTATTAGGACGTAGTTCTCAGCTATTTCTCCAGGACCATGATGCCTGTATGCCACATGCTCCCTGCCGTGATGATAATGAATTAAACCTCTAAAACTGTAAGCAAATCCGCAATTAAATGCTTTCCTTTATAAAAGTTGATGTGGTCTTGGCACAGACCACAACAGAAATACAACTGTGACAGAAAGTCATCTGTGACACTGGGAGAGGCTTGAACACAGGAGAACTCAAAGCCCATCCCCACAGTGCTGCACTTCCTCCACCAAGGCCACGCCTACTTTAACAAGGCCACACCTCCTAATAGTGCAGCTCCGTTTAGGATTATGGGGGCCAATTGCAGTCAAGCTACCCTTTCTTCAAGTCACGCACTATCAAAAAAGTTCAGTTGGTTAGGGAGCTAATACGCTACCTCAGTTTCCCCCATGCTTCCTGTGATGAGTAGGGTCTTCTGAAGTCTCTGACACCAGCAGGCTCTAGATTAGGCATGGATCTCAACCCCGGCTGCACCCAGGAGCCAGAAGGCGACCTCTCGAATAATACTGAAGCAGTATAGTCTTGCTATCTTCCAGCAACACTAAACCAAAGACACAGTCCCTTTACATTCCAGAAATAGTTCCTTTATTCTGTTTCCTATGGGAAAATCAGAATTTAACCATGAGAAGTTGCTGATTTAATAGAACATGCCTCTTTGAGAAGGTGGACCAAATCCAGACATTTAGTTCACAAGTGAAAAAAAAAAAACCAAGTTGTGTTCTGGTGTTGGTTGCTTCTGTTGAAGAGCTGGATTATTTCATACTGCCGGGATTCCTCCTTACACATTGTGGGGCAGTGCGGGTGTGGACTCTGGGGAACCTGGAAATAGGGCTCTGACAATGATGATTGGGAGTCATCAAAGGTCATTATAAGCACAGCCGTGGCTGGGCAGTGGTAGAGCATGCCTTTAATCCCAGCACTTGGGAGGCAGAGGTGGGCAGATCTCTGTGAGTTTGAGGCCAGCCTGGTCTACAAGAGCTAGTTTCAGGACAGGCTCCCAAGCTACAGAGAATCTGTACAAAGCTACAATCTCTGGAATCTCACAATCTCTGAGGTGGCGCAATGAGTAAAAGCAAATTGGATGTTTCCAGGGCTGGAGGGATGAGAGGAGGCGGGGTGAGGAGGGGGAGCACAGAGGACTAGGACCATGACCACTCTGCACGATTCTGATGGCCACCTGACATTGCGTATTCATGCAAGCTCAAAGACTGTGCAGCGCCACTGTGAATTCAGCATTGACTGTGAACTTTAGTTAAGAATGACCTCTTCATTTCGGTCATCAATTACTTACCAACTGTATCCTGCTAATGTAAGATGTAAGCTTTCTCATTTTCTATCTGTAAACTTAAAACTTCTCCAGAAAAAAAAAATGAATCTAGGTTTTTTGTTTGTTTGTTTGCTTTTTTAAGTAAATGGGTAGCAGAGAACACTGGCTGTATATTACATTCCTCTGGAAATACTGACTCACCTGATCGGGCTGAAACATGCTTATTTGCAAGGCGTGAAGATTACGGACCAAATGAGAAAAAGACCTTGCATCCATTGCCAACATTCTCCTTCAAGTGGCACCCATGAGTATTACTCACATACTCAGATGAATCAATTTTATCTCTTAGGAAAAGTTTCAAATCTCCCTTAACTTGTTTGTGAAGTAAACACTGTGTCTTAGCAATTCTCACCATAGGATTATTCCCACCAACAAACATATATGTGAAGGTGCTTAACGAGCTGCTTCAAGTAATGGCAATTCTAAGGTGACTCATGCTTTTTAAAAGCCATGGCAAGATTAGCGACGAGAAGCGTGCGTCTTTTTGATCTGAAGCAGCACATTGCTTTGCCGGAGCACAGAGCTTTTACTCAAGCAGAGAAACGAATAAGTCTTCAAGTTCTTCTCTGCGTTGGTAGTTTGGGCAATCCAGAGACTTCAGAGTGGCTCTCCACAATCAGATTCCAACCTCCTCCAGCCCTGAGGCTACCTGCTGCTTCCTTTTCTGTGCCACTAGCCAACTAGCCCAGGAAGCAAAACCTGGGCACAAACTTAGATCTATGAAAAATGGGACTTTATAATTCTCCTTGCTTTCTGACTCTGAGCCTTTTGCCACCCAGCTAGTGGGAAAGCCGTTTCATATTTTTCTGGGGTTCCCAAAGACTCCTCAGTGCCAGGATACTAGGGGAATAGGGACAAGCATACAGAATCAGGAAGACCTTTGGGTCCTGGTCCCCTGGTTACTCCTGAGACGAGTTGCTCTCTCCCCATGTTCTCGTCATATCCTCTAACTTTCTAGAGGGCCTGCCTGAGATGTGGCATATGTACCAGGCTGCCACCCACCCTACTGGCTTGCACACAGCTGTTTCTCTCTAGGGCTTTCTTTCCTTCCTGGTGACTGTGTTGACAGACACCATCATTTCTACTCTCAGAACTCACAACCTCTCGTCTCCCCCCCCCTTTTTTTATTCATTCTCCCCTATGGACACCTCTTCCCAGTTCAGAGATGGCACAAATTCTCTTCCTTTGGTTGCCTTCACAACACCTTAGCCCTAGAATAATCTAAACATCTCAGCTTTTGGGATCAGGAACAAATACACTTTCAAGCTGTACTCATTTTCCCTCTTGCTGTGTTCTTTCCCTGAGGCAATGAGGCCAGACCCTGACGGGAATAGAGGAAATGGAAAAGAGTCCTCTAGGGAGACAAAAGAAGAAACTCACACATCACTCGCTTGGCCATGTATCTTAGAGTTGGCCTTTCTGTATTTTTGTAGGTTTTTTTATATTGAAGTTGTAGGTTCTGTAACTATAAATTCAACCAAAACAGATAAAAAACATATAATAAAGCCCGTAACCTATATGCATATCTAATATTTGCATCTTTGTTGGACATGTGCAGATCCACTTTTTGTGATTATTCCCTAAACAACTATTAATAGAGCATTTGCATTGTATTAACTACTATAAGTAATCTAGAGGAGGTTTCAACAATATGGCAGGGCATGCATAGGTTATATGCAAATATCTCAAGCATCTATTGACTTGGAATTTCCACATGGGACATTGAAGCACTGTGGACATTGAGGGAAACTGTATCAATCTGTGGTATTTTGTCCCCTGATATATTTTAAGCTGCCTCACAGCCGGTTTTTGATTTTGTTATTTTGTTTTCCTCAGCAGGGTAGACTCTGAGGTTGCCCTCTGAGAGTCTTGGTGTGCCCCACCCTGGAACCTTGGTCAATACTGAGGAAAGTTTGGGATTATTCTGTGGGTTCTAACAGCCATACACCTGCTGCTAAGTCACAGGACTTTCCATCCCAGTCTTTGCCAATGATTGTATTTTCGGTCACCTCTAGAGACGCTGAATACCTCCAGACAAAAGTTCACCAGACTGGATGGAATTTTAAAGCTGTTTTTCATGAAACGGAAAGATTCCAGTCCAAGCACTAAAAAGGATGGCAGATATTAAAAATCACAGTACTTCAAGGAGAGAATTCCAGAATTCACACAGCATGCACTGTTGAGCGCAGGCACCAAAGACTCATCTTAAAGCCTAAGCGTGTGCTTGCTGAAGTCGTTCCATGAACTTGAGGGTTACTAAACAAGTGAAAACCCCAGAAAGGATGACACACAAAGCAGGGAGGTTTTAATGGAAGGAGATGGGAGTAGGGGAAGAAAAGGCCATAGACTCCCGACAGACGGAAATGGAATGTGATTCTCGGACGCTCATCCTGAAGTTCACCTTTGCCCAGGCTCGGCCCTGCTTCTGCAGAAAGGCAGTGCTCTGGAGGCCACTGCATTCCTTGTTGAGAGCTGTCCCACGAAAGCATTAGTCATTCTCTACTCAACTGGGCACAGAGCCCAAGGCTGCGTATTTATGCTGGCATGCGGTTCCCAGGGGTTTCTGCTCACTCCGTGGGATAGAGTCCCAGGGTCTAGGCTGTGGTTCATGCCTGGGAGGAAAGACCATCTGCTCTTTGCCCAGTGTCTCCATCACTTCCCCCTCAGGGCTGCCGGTATTCTCCGTCTCTTCAGCAATAAACCTTTGGAGGTCATTAATGCTTTTCTTCTACCCTTCCAGCACCCTCCAAGGAAAGCATGATATATAGACAGAACTTCACCTAGACAAATGTCTGTTGCCTGTGGGAAAAGGAAAACAGTTGAGTCACAGTTATGATTCCTGTTTAAAAGGCTCTGGGACACGTGGTGAGAACGGCCTAGGGCACTCTGCAGGGACATCTCAGCATCAGTGACCTGATGTCCTTCTACCTTTCAGGGAGAAAAGCTGAGGCTCTGACTCACGTGTTCTACACTTCTGCTTGGTCTTTATCTTCGCTCCATTTTGAAGGTGCATGCAGACCCGGGAGCAATTGTACCATTCAAGGCAGGGAATATGGACCTTGTGTGCTCAGCTTTAATACAAAGGCTAGCCACTGAAAGCCCCCTCAGTCCTCCATCCCAGTGCCTGGCTGAGTCTGCCACCTTGAAGCCATTCTGTCAGTGCTTACTGTAACGAAAGGAAACTGCATCCAATCTGTATAATTTAAAGATTCCTTCTCCCTCTCCTCCTCTTCCTCCTCCTCCTATTGTTGTTGTTGTTATTTGAGACAAGTTCTGTCTGTGTAGACCAGGCTGTCCTAGAACTCACTGTGTAGACCAGGCTATCCTTGAACTCACAAAGGTCCGCCTGCCTCTGCCTCTCAAGTGCTGGAATTAAAGACGTGTGCTGCTATACCCAGCTCTAGTTTAAAGATGTCATTGGCTTTGTGTACTGCTCCTGCTTCGTGTTGGCCACAGTTGGTTTTTATAAGGCAAGGACAAGGAAACAGAAGAATACAAAGAGCAAGAAAGCCCCACCTGAGAAACAAGGATGGCCTAGTGATTAAGAGCACCGGCTGCTCTTCCAGAGAGGGACTTGATTCCCAGCACCCACATGGCAGCTCACAGCTGTCTGTAATCCAGTTCAAGGGGATCTGCCACCCTCCCACAGACATACATGCAGACAAAACACCAATGAACATAAAATGAAAATAAATAAACAATTTTTAAAAACAGCTCAGGAGAGCCGGCCCCACCTAGGCAGTGCATGCGTGTGTGCGTGCATGCGTGTGTGCGTGCATGTGTGTGGCGTGCGTGCATGCGTGCGTGCGTGCGTGTGTGTGTGGATGCACACGTGCCCGTGTCTTGCCCAGTGGCATGGGCACAGGAGAGCTTGTGGACTGACCAACTCACCTACCACCCAAGCCCAGATCCAGGGCTTTGACTTGACCCACCTCAGCATCTATCTCATCTATGAGTTACTGGAGTGCAGGAAGAGGCTGACCCTGTGGAATCATAGCCACAGGATCTCCACAACTCAGGACAACAGCAAGAAATCCAAAAGAAGTCTCAGTGAGGGTCCAGTATTGATGGTGTTGCAGAAGCCAGAGACCTTGAAACAGACAAATGACTCATTGCAATAAATATTTGCAAGTAAAGCTGTTCGGGCAAAAGGGTAAACTGTGATGCACCGAAGCTTCCGATGCCACAACGGCAAATGAATGCATGATGGAAAGGTGGGAAAGATGGAGGAGAACAATGGTGCATGAACAGCGGAACGAGAGATGTGACAGCTGTGGCGGGAGTGAGTTCTCTCTGGCTGCAGTTGGTAGAGAAGTGGGTCTTGGTCCAGGGAGGGGGGCAGTGAGATGGTTTTTGCTTTGTTTTGCTTTTAATTTTTTTTTCTTTTCAGGGGGAGATTAAAGGGGTAGAGGGCGGTTATGGGAAGACTAGGAAGTGGGTGGGATTGGGATGTATGATGTGGAATTCCCAAAGAATCAATAAAAAATTACATTAAAAAAGGGAGGAAGGGAGGAAGAGAGAG
>LOJH01058010.1:0-11740 GCA_001685095.1 Ellobius talpinus | reverse complement strand
ACTTGAGGGAACAGGATAGTCAAGATGGAGGAAGGACAAAGATGAGAGCAAGGAGAGAGAGATCTTGACTGAGGGAGCCATTATGGGGCTAGCAAGAAACCTGGCTCTAGAGAAATTCCCAGAAAGCCACAAGAATGATCCCAGTTAAGACCCTAAGAAATAGAGGAGAGGAGGCCTGAAGTGGCCTTGCCCTTTAGTCAGATTGATGAATATCTGAAATATCACCATAGAACCTTCATCTAGCAACTGATGGAAACAGAGGCAGAGACCNGCTCACCAACTCCAGCTGGACTGGGAAGGAACAAGCATAGGACCAAACTAGTCCTCTGAATGTGGTCAACAGTTGCATGGCTGAGGCAGACTGAGGGTCCACTGGCAGTGGCACCAGTATTTATCCCTACTGTTTGTACTAGCTTTTTGGGAACCTAGTCTCTTTGGATGATACCTTGTTCAACCTTGATATAGTAGGGAGGACCTTGGACCTTCCCCAAAGCAATGTGCCTTACCCTTTCTGAGGAGTGGATGGGGTGGGGTCTGGGGTATGTGGAGGGAATGGGAGGAAGAGAGGAGTGAGAACTTGGATTGGTATATGTAATTTAAAAAGATAATTTGTTTTCCTTTTTAAAAAATTTTTAAAAAAATAATAAAAAGAAAGTAGATCAAGTAAAATGTATATTTAATAGTTACGATGATAATCTAAAAACATCAACATGTTTAAAATAATCAAGTATGTACTTAGAGGCAAGAATCCATTTTGAGATAGCTCTGTATTTTATTATATATTCTGTCCCCTAGGCCTTAGAATCATAGTTCTTAAATCCAGGATCCAAACTTCAAAGATATCTAGGATCTTATTACACTTTTTGGTTACCATTACTTAAGAAGTAGCTGGGCAGTGGTAGCACACTCCTTTTACCCCAGCACGCAAGAAGCAGAGTCAGGTGGATCTCTTTGGGCTCCTGGCCAGTCTGATCTATAGAATGTATTCTAGGACCGTCAGAACTACACAGAGCAACCCTGTCTCAAAAAACCAAACCAAACCAAACCAAACCGAACCAGTGTATATTGAGCACACTGACTTTCACAGCAGAAAAGGAGTCTACATAGTGCCCCAACTCTCAATAAGCACTGAAATGAACCCTGATTATGGAGAACATCTTGCATAAGTAGAGAACTCACCTCATTAATCAGAATATCATAAACGTTCCGATGTTTACTGCCTATACTGCGACTTTAAAGCGCTAGGCTTAAAGGATGTGAACCCTTGACTTAATCAGATGTTGAAAGAGTAAAAATAGCATTTGTGTCTGGTTAATTTGGGGTAGTATGCCCTCAGCCAGCTGCAAGAACAACATGATTTCAAATAGGTCCTTTCATGACTGAATTTAACCCCAATATATTAGGCAAATCTTCTCAGACACATGAATTCCCAGGCGATTCAGCCAAGTCGCACCAACCATAATTTTTGCTGTCATGAATGCCTTCTCTTAGGATTTTTGTTCCTTTTTTGGAATCTGTCAAATTGCACGGTAAGTTCTTTCTGCACCACACACTGACTTGTGGTTCCAGCCCACCGAAGGCCTTGGAACGTGTCTGTGTTAGCTGACAAACAAACTCCCTAAACTGTCTTCGTGACTTTGGTGTCTTGGTGATCTTCCACATCATAGGATCATTTCAACATGGAGGGTGCTCTTGGATGAACTGGCAAATACTCAGGCACGTACATGAATCTCTGGGAGGAGATGTGTTACCAACCGTATTAACTTTGCTATCCCAAAGTTCATCTTACCATAGTTTGGTTCATAATTCCATTCCTTTCAGGCTTGTCAAGATATTTATATTTGACCCGTAACTCCCTCTCCACCCCATCATGAAGCAGTTACTGTAATATCCTGACTTCATGCCTTTGTGAGAAATCAACCCAGCTGCCTTGCTCCGTGAAAGGGATGAGTTTTATATTTTTCACGTCTCAGCACTCTTTTAAAGGAGCATGACAGATTCCAGTGACCAAAATGGAGCAATCCCAGACTGCAGGCAAAGCCTGGGACTGTGGTGGCAGCTTCCATGGCTTCCCACATCAAGTCCCATCCATGAGAGGGCAATATCTGTTCCCTCTCTTTCCAGTTCCTTCCCAAGGGATATAATTTTGTCACAAGGGCACTGCCTACCAAACCGGCACAAACAGACAGTGAGTTGTATGATTGTGTACATGGGCAAGGGATGTGAGAGGAATCTGAGGCTGTGGTACACAGTGACCCCAAACCCCAAAGGGGAGGGAGTTCCTGGAAACTGAGCTTTAGCTGAAACCCAGGAGTTTAAAAAAGTAAGAAAGTAAATGTCAGCTTACACCACAGGAGTAAGTTATTGACAGTGGATTAGGGGGAAAATCATAGTAATTATCCACACATTCCTATCAAGAATGTTTTCCTCATAATTTAATAATATTCCCACTAGCCTCTAAATGGGGTTTCAGTGCTCATATTTGTGTGTGTGAAAAGAGACTATTAGAAAATAAAACCATGGAATATAAAAATGTTTGGTTGTGTTCCTGCTTAGCTTGTTTTCAGAAATCTCTTGAAATCTCAATGGGAACTCAGTCACCTAGTCAGTGGGAAGACTTTTTATGACTTTAGGACTGCAGATAAAAGACACATGCAAAAGATGAACAACCACACACTTTTTATCCTTCTGTCTACTTTGAAATTGTATTCTTACTTTTAAGAAAGGTTCCTCCCCTGTCTTTCCATTTCACTTTGACTAGTGTAACATCTATGGCCGGGACCTGTAGGATACCTGTCCTCCTGTGGTCTCTAATAACTCACCTGAGAGCATGAAGACGGAAGCAGGAGGACATGGGAGTCCAGTCCAGAAGTCTTTACTCGAAAGATCTGGATGCAAAGTCTAGCTATTATCATTGATCAATTTTGTGATTGTGGGTCAATCTTTCTGCCTTTTCCTGTAACTTAAAAACAATAAAGCCTGTCTCACAAAGCTATTTTGTGGAGTGACTGAGATGAGGGGTAAGCTTTAGCACACCACAAGGGCTTAAGAGACACTGACAGGGCCCTAGGGTAGGAGAACTAAAAAGCCCACTTAGCATATGAATTTCTGGTTCTGGGACTCCAGGATTTAGATACCCACACAGATGCCTTTCTCATTTCCCTTACATGCTTTACCAAATACAACTTGGTTAGTCCCCACTATGCTCTTGGGAAGTAGCTATTTTCCTATTTCAGAAGATAAAAATTCAGCCAGGTGGTCCTGCCTCTATTTCTAGTAGACAGTAGAATTAAGGCTCACATCCTGATTGAAACCATTATTCTCTGCTGAACCTTCACAGTTATCTACAAAATAGATCATGTTCTTCTAAACTCCACAGTTTATGTTAGGGACATCTCAGACAATCGAATAATATCACCATTGGTTCTCATGGCTAATGTTCATGACAGAGATTTATAGATGCTTCAAGGTTATAAGTATAATGATAAGTATGCTTTACATGCTGATTATATGTTACATTGCTTTAATTTACTGTCTTGTGTTTTTTGGGTAATTTTTTTCACCCCTGAGAGTAAGGTGTACTTTAAAATCATTCTAATTTCACAAGCAAGGAAGTAATTGCTTGCACATGTACACACACACAAACACACACACACAAAGTGAGTCAATTGTCAGAATATTCAGTTGGTGAGGGAGTAAGAAGACCTGATACGTACGGTTTATTCCAAGAAACCCACAGCACTGTGTCCTTAATGGTCTGGGAGAACATATTCACAGTCAGACAAGCTATGTTAATACTCATCAATCCTCATCAATCCTCAGTAGAGTTTACCTCTTGTGTCTCCACATTCATAAGATGCTGCCTCGCTTCTCTTGTCTAATTTCTGCGTCACCTCGTCTAAGGCCCTGGCATACTTCATGTAGGAAACACCAAGAAGGCGAAAGAATCCCATATCTCTGCATTTTCTCTTTAATTCTCCTTTTTAGGTATAGATGTGAGCAGGGTAGAATGGCCATACCATTTGGAGAGAACTGTCTTCAATCCTGGCTGTAGCTAGAGCGCAGGGCTGTTGTTAGTATATGTGTCTCCTTCTAGCTTTCTCGCTTGTAACTTAGAGATAGAATACTTACTTAGAGATTTATTGTGAAAAATAATGAGGTGATTATGGACAGTAACTTCCTTAGAGTAGAAGTCTAATGAATATCAATGCCTTCCATTTTGTCTTCTATTCCAGTCAGCTCATCACTCAAACGCCACATTACAAAAGAAAATCAAACTCTAAAACCATCAATTTATTCTAATTTATAAGACTATATTATGTCTCTAAAGGTTTTCAGGACATGTGGATTGTGATCTCTACATACTGATCTGCTATACAGGTAGCCGTAGATGTTATTTGACGGCTTAAAGGCTGGCTTCATGATAAACTTATATTAAGATTATTTTGACCATTTCAATAAGTGATTGCTAGCTGACACGAGTTACATTAATCATTAAAGCTGTCAAGATACTTTATTTGGATTAATGTTCTATGTCCTGGTTGTTGGAGGCTTTTTTTCCCCCTTCCAAATACAGAAGCAGAGGATGTAAAGGAAAAATTCTGGCTGCTTTTATTGGATGCATCTTTTATTCATTTCCAAGGAAAGATTATGTCCAGTCCTGCAAAAATTCTGTTGAGTGGGAAGATTGCTTCTTAAAGAGAGAAGGCTGAGGAAGCCTTGAGAAGCCAGACTCCAAAGGTGATTTCTGCAAGAATTTACATTAAGGGCTTTTCAACTTTGAAATGTTGGGGAAGAAAGTTTCTAATACCTCTTGGCACACTGACTCTCTATTCAGGGGAGAACTATAACAAGAATCACTTCCTTGTTGATTCTGGAAAAATCAAAGAAATTAGATTATGAAAGAGACCTTGTTGGAGCTAGAGCTTTGCCAGGTGCAGAAGGGATGCAAAGCAAAGTTAGAGAATTCTCATGCTGTCCAACCTGAAAAGATAAAAGTAGAATTTAAAACAAGAAAGAAAGGGGAAGAGCTATTATGCCACTACTAAAGATGAAAGGAAGAAAAAGAGCCCCATCCAGAGAGGTGATGAGGATGTGTGAACTGACCTTTGTCCAGCGAGGGACTGTGAGAATAAGAGAGGAAAGCTCAAAGAAAATAAAAGCGACCAAACACTGAGGTTAGGGTTTGTTACCTGGGATGGTCGATTTGCAATAAAAAATGAAGTTATCTAGGGCTTAATCTGTGTCTTCAAACCAGATAAACTTTGTGTATTTGTGAACGAAATCAGAGTCGTGTAACCGCTGAAGACTTCTTGGAACATAGAAAATGGCTGAAACTCAGTTAAAGCCAACACAAGGAAGGCAGTGTGGAGATCAAATAAGGCAGAACCTATCCATCTCCTCAGACAACCACAAGGAGAAACTGTTGACCCTTTGAAGCACACAGCACCAGCCCAATTACAAATGGTGGTGCTAGTGAGATAGACCTGGCTAACTTTTTGGTTTTCCTATCCTGGGTATGGAACAAGGGCCTAGTACATGGCAGGTAACTCTTCTGCCACTGATTTACGTATCCAACCATCAAGACATACTTGGGAGTAGGAAATATCTAAGAGTCTTGTTGGAGCATCCTGATGAACCTCAACTTTTGCAACATTTTCCCCCAAAGGAAAAAAGTAAATTACATAAAGCACTGACATGTAAATTATGTTTATTATGTTAGTAATACTTCTTTAGAAGTAAAAACATAAAACAAAACTTGATTCTTCTAGTAGTTTTCACTATTATTTGCTAAATTCTCTATGAAGTTGGACAATAAGATACATGGTAAACTTCTGAAGATTAATTCAGTTAGAACTAGAATCACAAATTAGTTTTCCAGGAAGAGAACAGTAAGGCTAGCTTGTCAAGCATTTCTTGGTGTCACTGTGCTTACACACACATGTGCCCACAGACACATACAATACAGACAGACAGACAGACAGACACACATACACACACACACACACACAATGAAAGCAGAGAATATGGACTTGCAAGTAAAGGTGAATTAACTAGAAAACCTCCTTTCCTGGAGAAGAGACTATTCATCAAAGCAACAGTTGTTGGCTGGAGACTCACTGGGGCTTTGAGACACTGCCAGAAACATCTGCATAACCTTTGGAATACTCAGTCAATCCTGACAACCAAACACATTTAGCACTTTCTGTCAAAAAGCAGGATTGGCCCTTTCAATATTTACCCAGTTGAGGTAATACCTCTGACATGCATGAAATTTTACTTCACAGGACTAAGTGTATTCTGGCAAAAATACTGGAATTTTAGAAATACAGCATTGGCATAAAAATAAATAATGTTTTCTGTTGACGTGAGAATGCTGGTGGGGGGGACCTTGATCTAGCTTTACTATAAAATAGGTCTTGTTAAACTTGGAGGAGAACAAATTTTCATACACATACTTCAGGTTAAAAAACAAGGCCTGTTTGAGGTGATGATGAGGGTACAGCTTCTGCCTTCATAACCGGAAGGAAGTAATAAAAACCCTTCTGGCTAGTCACAGATAGCCTATCTCGGAGTGCCAGAGAAGATGAAGTATGCTTCTAGGAGATGTTGATCTCAGCAGGTTTCTGTATAGTGAGAACAGTTCTTGGAAGTCAGTGGTATCTACGAGTGCACTCTCTGAAAACCAAGCAGCAAGCATGCCAAAGTTCAATTAATGACAGGCCAGCAGTTGTGCAATGGAGCACTTTAGTAACACAGGACAGCGACTGGTTATCTAATTCTTGATTTCATAGGTCAGAAGTTGGAGTTAGGCTAATCAGTCCCCTTATCTTCGCTGGCCTTTGCTAGTGTTCTAGGCTGGATTACGGCCCACCTACAATCACAACAGTTAGGTTTAAGTTCTAAGCCTAGGATCTCAGGTTGATGTCTGTTTGGGGATAAGTCATTTTCAAGAGCAACCAAGTTAAAATCAAGTCTTCAGGCTAGCATCTATTCCCGGATGGGCCGGTATCCTTATAAGAAGTAGAAAGAGGGATACATATTTGATCAGAGGACGATAATGTGGAGACACAAGCAAGACAGCCTGAACTGGGAGGTACAGTCTACAAGCCGAGGAAAGAGGCCTGAGGTAAACCTTTCCTTCTTAGTCTACAGAAAGAACCAACTACATGTGTGTGGTGGCATGGGTCTTTAATTCCAGCACTTGGAGGCAGGTCTCTATGAGTTCAAGGCCAGCCTGGTCTACATTATCAAGTTTCAGGCCAACCAAAACTACACAATGAGACCTTACCTTGAAAAGAATAAAACAAACAAACAAACAAAAAACAACTTGGCTGGCACCTTTGCATTGTACTTCTAGTTGCACACACAGTAATAACATGAAGTTCACTTAACACAGTCCACGGTGCTACAATGTCTACCATAAGAGCATTGGTACATGAGTATCATGGTTCTCTCATGACTCTTCAGGCAGCTGGTGTTTGGCCAGCCGGCTGGTTGTTAGGCTTCAGTTGGGGCATACGGAGCACTCAGGGCCTCTTTCTACGTGTGTTCCTCTTCCAGACATGCTCATTCATATGGCACCATCTGAAAACTTCTAAGAAAACAAGAACAAATGTTCTAAGGTCTCATAAGACTAAGAACTGGCCCAGTATCATTAAATTAAAATACATTGCTGTATTTTATCTATCAGAACAATAAAATGGGCCAGTTGGATATTACAGGAAATAGACTCTCCTTATTACACGGAGGACATGTGGGCTATTATGACCCCTGTCCTCTTGCACAATGGCTATTTGACACTGCCTCACAGTACATCTTCCCTAGAAGAGATATGTGGGATAAGATTATGCTCCAATGCAAAATCTGGAAACATTTTCATTCAAAAAGTACACAAGCTACTATCCAACAATTAGGGATAGGATGTTGAACATCATGGATGATTTTAAGAATATTGATTCTTCATTAGAAACAATGTTTTTCGGGGCTAGAGAGATGGCTCAGCAGCTAAGAGCACTTGCTGCTCTTGCAGAAAACCTGGGTTCAGGTCCCAGTAGCTTGCAATAACTCCGGTTCTGGTCTCCAAGCATTTGGTGTACATACACACACAGAGGGAAAATGTTTGTCCACATTAAAGGTGATTTTAAAATGGTGCTTCCTTAGACATGCTGGACACGAACCTACTTATGGTACAGTGTTTATGACTCATCTGGGAAGGAGGTCTGAGATGATAGACTAAGGAGTGGAAGTCACAGGAAGCAGCCTAAAACTTCCGGGATAAGAGAGCATGGGCAGAGACTCCCTCTACACGGAACTGTCAACCCCTCTTCCACAGCTCTATGGTCCCTTGCTAAAATGACTTGGAAAGCATTTCGACTCATGCTTCCAACTTCAGGGTCCCCTAGGGCATAGCTACCTTGAGTTCCAGGAGCACAGCACAACATAGCTTCAATCTGATGAATCCCACGGAAAACTCAGCATCCAGCATCCAATAGAGCACTTCTGCTTCAGAAGATAGGGTTATATAATTTTCCCAGCCAACTCACCTCCCCAGGAAGGAGCAGGTGACAGAAAGGTCGATCATTGATCTGGAATCTGTGTCGCCCTTCCACACTGTGCAGGTACAAGTGGCCTGGTCACTGTTTAGAAAATGGATGGACAGCTGGAACTACGTGAAGAGTAGGTTATTAGGGCTCTTGGGTTGTGTCTCAAAGGTATCACTGTCAGTAAAACCTTGGCCACTTGAAGCTTGTGGTCACATAAACAGGCTAAATGGCAATAGTGACTTCAGGAGTCTAGGTGTGTTTATAACCTTGGGTGCAGTTTATTGTAAGATGCCGTAAATGTCAGAAGTGCTTTATGTATCCGAGAGTGGATGATTCTGAGGCAAAGGAAGAGTATGTTGACATTTATTCCACTGAGTCTGAGGATGCCATGTGATGAAGGCTCTTCCTTGGGTGATAACCACTGAGGATGAACAGGAAAATGCTGTGGAATCAGGAGGGCAGGGAGAAAACCTAGGGGATGTTGAAGATGTAGACACTCAGAAAGGGAGATTCTGAGAAAAAGCATAGGATGAAGATTTGAAGGTTATATCTACATCACCAAGAAAAATAACAATAGGTACCTTGCTCGGGCCTGCTGTAACTCTTGCAAAGAGCTTCTGGGCAGCACTTTTGCCTTGTGGAGTTCGATGGAATTAACAGAGAAGCCACAAGCACAGGAAAAGTGAATCTGGAGAGTGAACACACCTGTAACCTGGGGTGTTCTCACCAAGCGTGCTCTGAAGGCAAGCTCATCAAGCTGAGGGTGGTGATAGATGAGACTTACTCAGTGTCAAGTGTAAATAAAAGCAATCACAAATGACGAGCATCTGGGGACTGCCTTAGCATTACCACATGCACTCATTAATTGCACTCTTCTGATTGCAGATGCAATGTGGGCAGCTGCTGCGAATGCTGCTGCAGTGGTGGACTGTGAGTGGGAGCTGTGGGCCATAATGAACCCCTTTCCCCTCAGTTTTGGTCCACAGGATTTTATCACATTAACAGGGAAAGCAACTGACACTGAGACCTACTCATCCACTGGCATCTGATGATGCATGAACTACGCATCTGTTGGCATCTGTTGGCAATCTTTAGTGTTGACATCTGTTGGACTACACGTCCATTTGTAGTTGCTGGTGCATGGAAAGCTTTGATATAAGTGTGGGAAGAGTTGGCACCTCTGAGTGAGTCATCTAAGTAAAAACAGATTACAGCCTTCCCGATTCATTGGACACATGGCCTTACTTAGGCCACGATGCCTGAGACGAGAAAGGACATACACTGAAGGGTGGATGAGAATATTATTTCCTTTCTTGTACATGAGCCACCACTTCATTTTCCAGACCAGTTTTCTAGTGCAGAATCCACAGAGAAGGAAAGTCAGCCTTTCAGCCTACCTGCTAAGAGGGCGCTACTGTTTTAACTAATATCTCTGTCTTAGTCAATGCTTGACCAAAGAATGTGGTGCCTTTGCTACCCCTGATGAACACAATGCTTTGTTTTATTGATAATCCCAACAAGTTTAAATAAAAGGCAAGCAAAATGGTACAAACAGTGCATGAGTAGAAGGGGAGTTTGTGGAACTGGCCCATGAACTAGAAGCCATGTGGATTCCTGGTGAGGAGGAGAAAGACTAGAGAAGGAACAAATAATGACTAAGGAAAATTCCAGAAGCAGAACACTCTGGAGGAAGCCATTTTGGGGTGAGATGAATAGATGGAGAAGTAGATGAAAGTGAGACTAGTAAAAGCGAAAGGCCTGAGGAATCGTGCCAGAGACAACTTCAGTGGCCACCTGTGAGCATTCTCAGAACACAGAAGGCGCGTCATTCCTGGTGCGTAGTTTCACAGTCCTTGGTCACTGAGTAATCTTGATTTTATTATCTATTCTACTCTTGGTTTGGAGTTTTAAAGAGGTTGTGCATGCATTAAAAGGGCTCTATTCAGTCATTTTCTTATATTATTTTGATAGAATTGAATGAAAATGTATGACAAAGGGCTTACCACTTGCAGAATTCCCGGAATAAAGCAGTGACCAAAATGGGACTTCAACTTGAACTACAAACTCATTGATCCTTAGTGCAGATCATATATCCAAGTAATAAAATTCCATTTAATTATAAAAAGTTCCTTTAAACTTATCAGAAGACATACAATTAAAGATTACCCTCTCAGTAAGCACACACTGAGTGGCCAATAGTAACTGCTTAATATGGCAAGTCCTGGGAATGCCAACTGGAAAAACCCTCCTATTATAGGATAGGAGGAAGACAAAAGGAATAATAAGTTAATTAAAAACAAAAAATGGTGATCATTAGCTCTTGCGGTAAGTACATGTATTCCTATGAAGGAAATATATGGACCTGAAACAGGACAAAGTCTTCACTGTCAGGGAACTGACAGGGCCAAGTGAAGGTGATACTGAACCAAGAACTAAAGATGAAACAAATCATTATTGTAAAGAAAGGTAGACCGCAAAGTGCAAAGCCCCAGCGAGTGAAGGAGGTGATAGAGTAGGATTGTTTTGATGGGAGACCGGAGGGCAGCTACTACCATAGGGCCTAAACCGCAAGGAGCATGAGTCCGACCATGCTGGGCCAGGACTGCATTCATTCTTATGACAGGGAAGCCTGCAGGAGATTTTAAGTAGAAAGTGACTTGGCCTATTATAGAATACATATCGAATAAAGCAAGAAAATGAGAACTAGGGGTAATGAAAGCAAGTTTGAAGTGGCTGCTACAGTCCATTTACAAAGGGATGGTAGCCTAGAGCAAGGCCTTAGGATAGAGGACTAGACAACAGGTGTGGGACCTAGGTGGGACACCCTGAAGGGGAATAAGAAGTTTGGTTTCAAGTGAGGGCAACAGGGGACCATGAAGCTTTCATCCAACTGCAAAGCTAAGACTGAACTTAAATCTGAGCCAGCCTCAAGTTTTGAGAAGGTCATTGCTCCACTTCCCCAGGTTTCTTAAAGTAAAATAGTTTTCAACAACCGAACAGTCAAAATCAAATTCTCAAGATTCCAACTCCTGCCTTAGGACTCTCCATGAATTGACACCTGTGAACTGTCAAACGCCGAATTATTTCCAGATATGCTGTTGGTTGTTCATCAGTTTAGCAGTGCCCCTTAAAAGGGAAGGGGATTATTGTTCTCTCAAGGTCTGTGAAGAATTTTTTTGGGATTTTAATGGGGA
>LOJH01058006.1:0-10367 GCA_001685095.1 Ellobius talpinus | reverse complement strand
TGTGTGTGTGTGTGTGTATGTATAGTTTGTTTGTTATTTTCGAGACAGGGTTTCTCTGTCGCTTTGGTACCTGTCCTGGAACTAGCTCTGGTAGACCAGGCTGGCCTCGAATTCACAGATATCTGCTTGCCTCCACCTCCCAAATGCTGGGATTAAAGGCATGCACCACCATGCCTTTCCCTACCTATTGTAAGGAAAAAGGGCCAGCCAAAGAAACCCACCCTGGCCCTGAAACCAGAGCCAGTGAAAGAAACATACCCTGACTCAGAGACCCAAGTCAGTGAAAGAAATACTTTAGCCCTGAAACCAGAGCCAGTGAAAGAAACACACCCTGGTTCAGAGACCCAAGTCAGTGAAAGAAATACTTTAGCCCTGAACCCAGAACCAAAGAAATACACCCTCCTCCCTGAAACCAGTGCCAAAGAAACACACTTTGGCCCTAGAATCAGAGGCAGTGAAAGAAATATGCTCTGGTCCTGAAATTAGAGCCAAAGGTTAAAAAAAGGCCAGTGAAAGGAACACAGTTTGGCTCTAAAACCAGAGCCAAATCTGCCCCCCGACCAACTAAGCAGAAAATCAACCAATTCCTGTGCATGCAGTCTAGCCAATCTGAGCTCAAGGGACTGAAATCTGACCAATTCCCACCCTGAAAATCTTCTCCCTGGATAAACTCAGCCCCTAAGAAGCCCTATATAAGCCTATAAGCCCTGCACCTGTTCAGTTTGCTGCTGCCCTTTTTCCATGGCAGACACTCTCTTGGATTCTTCCTCCCTATAAATCTCTTAAATGAGGTTTGGATGAAGACCTTCTTTCGCTGGAATGGAGCAGAGGACAGAAATAACTTCACGGGAGCCAGAGCTGAACAGGGCTGTAACAGTGTAGCTGGGGAAACCTTCCCGACTAGCAGTGCACAGTTGTTAACAGCTTGGGAGACTATAGCCAAATATAACAGCTTCACTGGGGAAGCCCTATCCTGTCTGAGCAGAGCTGTTACATTGGGGAAACCTTTCCCTAGAAACTGCTACACTTACTGTGACCCTGACTGCCAGAATATACTTCCATCTGAGCTGCAGCATTTAGCATTCCTTAGCTCGTCAAGATCCCTTCCCACCCGAGCTGCAATGCTTACACCTATCTTTGTTAAGGAAAGAAAAAGAGAAAAAGACACCTCATTTTATATCTGAAGAAAATAAGACTGACTCTGAGAGGAGACATACTGAGACATTTGTTGAAAACAGAGAATAACCATTTATTAAAGTCTACTATGGACTAGTTCATTTTTTTACTAAGTTTTAAATTTACACTTAAAATTTAAGAAACACAGATTTATTTTATTGAGCTATACCTTTTTCTCTGTTCCCCTCCCTTTCTCTCCCCTCCCCTTCAACTCTCTCCCATGGTCCCCATGCTCCCAATTTACTCAGGAGATCTTATAAGAAACCCTTATCTTCCAAAACCAAACAAAATACCTAGTATATGTGAAGCCCTGCGTATTGCATGACGGTTTTGGCATTTCAGTTCTGAAGTTTCTTTCGGACACTGGGCTTCATATACGGTATTTAGGTGGATACCTTCGGAGCTGGAGGAAGCCATCAAAGGTTTCAAAGACTAGGAGCCTAGCAAGGAAGCAACGCGGGAGTCACACCACCACAGCTGGGCGCGCGGCGGCTGGCGAAGATCACGCCTGCGCGAGCCGCGCGCAAGCGGGAGGGGGCGGAGCTTTTGGCTTGCCAGTGCGCCTGCGCGCAGTACGCAACGGCGTGGGGGAGGGAGGGCCGTGTGTGTGTCTGTGTTGTTGTTCCGCGGCGGCGGCGGCAGCGGTAAGATGGCTGCCCACGGGGGCTCCGCGGCGTCGTCGGCCCTGAAGGGGTTAATTCAGCAGTTCATGGCCATCACCGGTAAGGGATGCGGCTACGGGAAGGTGAAGCGTAGGGGGACCGGGAGGCTGTCGGGGCTGGCCCCCGGCTTCCCCTCACCTTCATGCCTTCCTCCCTCGGGCTTTCCCCTCAGCTCCTGTCCTCTCTCCTGAGGAACAGGCGACGACAGCGTCCGGGGTCTGCGGTTCAGGCGGGAGGCAGCTTCCCCCCCGCGCGGGGCCCCGAGTCCTCGATTCGATCTCCGCTCAGTTCCCAGACAGGCCCCACGCCCCCTGCCAGCCCGGAGCAGGGGATGGGCCGAGCTCGCGGTCCCCGCCACCGGGGACCTCCGGGCGGGAGGAGTAGGGGGCCGCACCCGGGCCACCGCCCTCTTCCTCCTTCATCACCTTCTCGGGGTACCATGCGGCCCTCGGACAAGGGGGTGCAATGGGTCCCCTCACGCCATCCTCTCCTCCCGGCCAGGTCATCGTCCCTCAGCCCCTGCCCGCCCTTCCCCTCGCTGGGCCCCCCGGAGCCTTGGCGGTGGCCCTGGCGTTCGAGGGCCTTCTCGCTTTAACGGCGAGGCCGGTGGGTTCCGCCGCGCCTTTACACATCCCGGGGGACTTGCCGCCAGGAACAAGGGGTGCGGAGGAGTTAGGGACGGAGGGTTTAGGATAGGAATGAGGGGTACCCCTAAGCTTAATGGGGGGGAGGCCTAGAGTAATCCTGGGTAGCCTTTCCCACATCCTCATAATAAAATCAAAGATCGATTCGATGGCGCCCTTGCCTTTGCTGGTAAAATAGGGATGGCGGCAGAAACTTCTGGTCGAGATGTTTCTCGATGTCAATATCCGCGAAACCTTAGGCCTAGGTTTTTCTTGCCTTTCGGACCCCGACGAAGGCAGACGCAGGTTCTCTTAGCCTCGAGGAAAGGCTCTAAGCCATTCTATGAATGCGCCGTGTCTTGTTTCTCTCTGATGGTGCTCAACTTTTTTTTTTGCATGAGTTATTAGAGGGCGGAGCAAATGATGAAGTTCTCTATGGAGTGATTTGAGAGAGGAGTACTCCATGTGCCCGAGTATGATTTTGCTGTTCTAGTTTGTCATTTTGAAAAGAGGTCAGAAAGTTAGTTAGTTCCCGCTCTCAGCAGGGCTATCTTTTCTTTGGTAATAATGTGTTAGATGTGGAGATTTTTTTTTCTACTTTGTGTTCTTGAATTTGACGTGTCAGATCGGTAAAGCATGGTATTTTAACCAATACACGTTGTTTGCAGTTTTATAATTGAAGCTAGTTTTATTTTTTTGCTCTGCAACGATAATTAGATGGTTGATGCATTGTTTTTTTTGTCTCGTCGCATGAAATAAGTCAAAGTTGGTAAAATAATATTTGTAATAAAATTGAGGTGAAAAGTAAGGTAACTGAAAATATTGTTAAGTTTGTGGTCAGATTATTGTACTTATAATATGTGGATTTCCCAGTGTCTAACCAAACCAACATTATGGAAAGAACTAGGTCTCTGCATACAAGTTAATACTGCTGCATTGTTTGCATAGAAAAATGTAGTGAGTCTCAGAGAAAACCAACAAGCCAAAAAACAAAGAAAAAGTAAAAATAAATTAGCAATCAAAAAATAAGGATAAATGATCCTGGCGGTGGTGGTGCTTGCCTTTAATACCAGCACTTGAGAGGCAGGGGCAGGTAGATCTCTGAGTTCAAGGAGGCCAGCCTGGTCTACAGAGTGAGTTTGAGGACAGCCAGGGCTACACGGAAAAACCCTGTCTTGAACCCCCTACCTCCCAAAGGGAAAAAAAAAAGGCTAGGCGTGCTTTATAAATGTCTCAGTGCCTAAGAGCACTGGCTGTGTTCCAGAGGACCTGGGTTTTATTCCCAGCACCCACCTGACACACTTAGGACTATCTGTAACTCCAGTTGACAAGTTATAGAATCGCATTGTAGATGAGACCTTATTTACTATTTCTCTGAAGTTTTTGAATGAATGGATTATTTTTAGTGTTGTTATTTGAGATGGGGTCTTACTATGTAGTCCTGACTATCCTGGAACTCACTAGTACATCGAGGTGGCCTTGAACTCAGAGATCTGTCCAAGTGCTGGGTGTCTAACACCATACCTGGTCTGGATATTTATTATAACATTTGAAATACTGATGTGTGTAGTATTTGGCTTTGTGGTCAATTTCCATTACTATTTTCTGTATATTTCTCTTGAATTGATGTTAAACTGTATTTGAGAGCATTATGTAAGGAAATGTTACCATGATCTAGATATTAAAGAAAAACCCTTGGAACTTCAGTAACTGTTTCAAAAGATGGTAATGAAGTTTGCCAAAAATTTCAGGCACCAGGCATGATGTCCCATGTCTTTAATCTTGGCACTTGGAAACTGAGGCAGGTGGGTCTGAGTGCCAGGCCCACCATGGTTTCAGGGTGACACCTAGTGTCAAAACCAAAAAGAAAACCAATCAAAAAAACTAATGTGAAAACATAGGAGGAGATAGAGACTTCCCAGAAGAAAGAATTTTCTGTCTGAACCTGGAAGACATTATGACAGGAAAAACGTGTGCAAAGGCTTGGAGATAAGAGGGTGAGCATACAGTGAGAGAAGAGACAATAGGTCTAGGGAGCTTGTGAGAGATGCACTGAGGGCAGCTGAAAGAGCCTTCCTTATAAGCCATTTTAGAGATTCTTGGCTTTATTTATTGTGTGTTTGGGATTTTTGTTTGTTTGTTTTGGTTTTTCGAGACAGGGTTTCTCTGTACTTTCTGTCTGTCCTGGAACTAGCTCTTGTAGACCAGGTTGGCCTCGAACCTACAGAGATCCGCCTGCCTCTGCCTCCCAAGTGCTAGGATTAAAGGTGTGCGCCATCACCGCCCAGCCGTGTTTGGGTTTTTTAAAGAAAGAGTTTTCTTAGCTACAACGGAGAAGAGATTCTTCAGGCACCTGTTGGGTTAATTAATGCAAGAAATTCTGCAGCAAGGAAGCAGAGAAAAGTAAACTTCACAAGATAAAGAAATCTGAGGAGTCAGAATGTGGTTTAAGATTTGGTTTGGACATCAAGATGTATAACAGTACTGTTCATGAAGGTATGAGATTGTAGAAGAGGTTTGGGAAGAGGATAGGTTCAGTATTGGGTAAGTAAGGGCTGCCATTAGGTATTTCAAATGGAGCTGTTTACTAAGTCAGTGAATACTTGGGGATATAAAGAAGACAGATCACCATATTGGTGGTCGATAGTGATATAAATAAAACAATAAGAATGACTTTAAATTTTTCCAGACAGGATATTTCTGTGTAGTTTTGGAACCTGTCTTGTAACTCGCGCTGCAAACCAGGCTGGCCTCAAACTCACAGTGGTCTGCTTGCCTTTGTCTCCCAAGTGCTGGTAATAAAGGCGTGGGCCACCACCCTCTGACAAGAATGACTTTTAAAGGAGAGCAGAGTGTGAGGAAATTTAGGCTCTAGGGCATAAAGCTGAAACAAAAGCACCTGGGGAAACTACAGAGTAAGTATAGAGAAGACTAAGATGTAGGAATAAAGTCAGCAGCATCAGATAAGCTCTCAGGAAATCAAAACTCATGGGCTTGTAGTGGAAATGGGTTGCTTGCCTATAATCCAGCATTCTGAAGAGCTGAAGTAGGAGGATTGCTGCTAGGTTGTAGCCACTTGGGGCTCAGCACCCAGTACCAGGCCATCCAGGATTATGTAGTGAGACTTTGGCTCAAATAGAACAAACAAACAGAGGTTGGGAGATAGCTCATTTGTGAAAACCCATGAGGAACTGAGTTTCATCCTCATAATCTAGAACCTAGGTTAAAAAAAAAGCGGGCATGCTTGTTAACTCAGGGATGGGGAGACAGAGACAGGCAGATCTTGACCCATTTCTACATTACATAAGAAGAAAACTACTCAGAGAAGTGAACTGACTTGGGTTATATATGTCTAGATCAGTTTTGAGACAGGGTTTCACTAGTTTGCCCAGACTGGCCTTGAACTTTCTATGTAGTTGAGGCTGGCTTCAAACTTATCTTCCTGCCTTAGCCTCCTGAATAGCTAGTATAAGCCTGCACTACTATATCCAGCTAGTTCTGTTAAGTTTTTTTGTTTAAGAGTGAGTGTGTGTGTGTGTGTGTGTGTGTGTGTATACATGCTTAAGCATGTGGAAGTCAGAGGACAGAGGAAGTCAGGTCTCCTTCCACCATATGGGTCCTTGGATCAAACTCAGATGATCAAGGTTGGTGGCAAGTGCTTTTATCTATTGAGCCATCTTGCTGGCCTATTCTGTACATTTTCGTAAATGCATAAATTTTGTAACTGATCCATCAAGATGCAGGACAAACTGGGTATGGTGTTATGCACTCACCTCCTAGTAGTGTCCTAACTACTCTCAAGCCTCAAGGTAGGAGGATTGGTTGAGGCCAAGAGTTCAAAACCAGCCTACACAATAAAGTGAGATTCTTTTTTTATATCTGTTTTTTTTTAAAAAAAGAAACTTATTTGTGTGCATGTATGCGTGTCCATAGAGATCAGAGATGCATATTGGATGAATCTTTTGGAACTGGAGCTATACAAATGGTTGTGAATGCCGTGTGGGTCTTGGGATTCAAACCTAGGTCCTTGGGAAGAGCAACCAGGGCTTGTAACCACTAAGCCATCTCTTCAGTCCCCAAAAATAAGATTCTTAAGGAGAAAGGAAAATTGCAGAATAGTTCTTTTTGCTCCCTTGTAATTGCTTCTATACTTATAGCCTAATTTGTTTTAATTTTTTGTTTTCCAGAATGTCATAAATGGAGTTATGTTATTGAAGTCTTTAGAGTATGGCTTCTTAGTGTATTACATTTGAAATTCATTCACACTGACTGCTCTTACAGAGGTCCTAAGTTCAATTCCCAGCAACCACATGGTGGCTCACAACCACTTGTAATAAGATCTGGTATCTTCTGGCCTGCAGGGATACATGCAGACAGAACAATGTATACATAATAAGTAGATAAATCTTTAAAAAAAAAAGAGGGGACACACTTTATCCCATTGAGAAAAATTACAAATAAAGCTTCTAAAAGCAGTGCAGAAGCACAATGCATATTTTCATTGGTCTTGTTTATTCCTTTCTTCTTTGCTGTGCTAGAGTACCTGACAAAAGCCACTTAAAGAAAGAGGGTCTGTTTTGGCTCATAATCTGATGGTATAGTCTGTTGGGATGAGTACAAGTTAGAGAGATGAATCCTCAGTACTCCCTTTTCTAGTTTATTTAGTCCAGGACCCCAGCCCTGGGATGGGACTACCTACATTTAGGCTGTTTTCCTCCTCAGTTAACTTCTCTGGAGATGCCATCAAAGATACCTAGAGGTGTGTCTCCTAGGCAATTCCAAATCTAGTCAAATTAGCAATGAAGATTAACTATCAACACCTTACACAAATTCCTACAGGTTTACTTACTAGATCATAGCTGCCAAATTGTTTCCCAAAAGCTACCATGCCATTTTGCGTTCCCCTAAGCAGTTCAGGAGAGTTCCAGTTCTCTGCATTCTTGTCAGCACTTGTTAATTGAGACTTTGTTTAAAGCCTTTTCTGTAAGTGTGTAATAAGAGTAATACAGTTGTGGGTTTAATTTACATTTCCCTAGTGATTGTTGTTACAGATATTTTTACATACCATTCATAAACCTCTCATGCCCCAACTTTTGTTAGATTCAGAAGACAATGCCTTGTCAGACAGCAAAAGCTCTCTTAGCCATTATTTGTACATTGGGTGTCTCTGGTCAGGGTAATTGCAGAACAGGGAAGAGAGGTTGGGATCTTTATTCTTTAAGTTCCCATGGAGTTACCTTCTATTCACTGGCGTTCTGCTCCTTGGTGCAGTGAAGGATTAACTTTTTCTTTTGTTTCTTTTCCCTATACTTACTAAGTGCAGTTTTAGTGCATGCTTTTTTTTAACAATAGCAAAAATCCACTTTTATTTATTTACCTTTTATTAGTTCAGAACTGGGAGGGGTACAGCATTACAGAGATTATCTGTCCGGTGGCCTTTGCAAGAAGGTTGCTTCAGAGTTTGGTGAGAACCATGCCACTGGTTCACAGGCCTGACTTACCTTTCCCCAGGTTACTCTGGTTTTGTTTGGTTTTCCTCCAGAATTCTCTGTATTGTGTTTTTGCTTTATTTACATAAGTGCATCTCTTGCTCAAATAGCAGTCAGTTTCATCTTGGGCATAAACACCTTCAATTTTAAGAAGAGCTATGTGCCCTCTTTGGTTCCCAAGACTTCATTTATAGCCAACAAAAATGGCCTTGGACCACAGTCTTCTAGATATATTTTCCTTTTAGAAATCATGTTCCCAACAGACCTCCACAAGCATAAGATGGCAGAAAGAGCTGGTGTATACATTTTAAAAAATGTTTTAACCGGTATCGTGATGTTATCTGTAATCCAGAACTTGGGAGTCTAGCTAGCCTGGACTTCATAATGAGACCTTGTCTTAAAACAAAACAATGATCAAAAGCTTTGTACTGAAGTTGAAATGCTCCAGGATTGAACACTGATGAGGTTAAGGTTTGAATTGTTAAGATTCAGTTTCTCACAGCCGTCACCCACTTTCATTTTCACTGATTGTCTTTTTTTTTTTTTTAAGCTTTTGCTGGGGTGAATTTGGAACCAACCGAAAAGTAACCTCTCTAGGCTGGTGGTGGTTTCTCTGTTCAGCCCTGTCTGTCCTGGTATTCACTCTGTAGACCAGGCTGGCCTTGAACTACAGAGATCTACCTGCCTCTATCTCCCGAGTGCTGGGAGCTGGGACTAAAGCTCCTGGGTTTTGTTTTTGTTTTTAAGACAAGGTTTCACTGTTATATCCCAGGCTCACTTCAAATTCTCTGTCTTCTTTCCTTTGCCTCCTGAAAGCTGGAATTATAGATGTGAGCAACTATGTCCCATAGTTTTCTTCAATATTGATTGTTACACTTTGGTTCCTTATTGGTAGTTAAGTCCTTGTATTAGCACTAAAAGTAACACAGCAAATTGTCATAAGGACTATTCATTTGGAATAATCCTTGATTCTACCAGCTGTGGTAAAGACATGAACTAGACTACGTGATAGATTTGGAACTGTTTCCTTATAGATGGAGAAAAGGTGTAAACTAAGAGACAGCAAGCATCAAGGAAATCACTTCTCAAAAACTATGTCCCCCAGTAAGTCATGCCCTGTTTTGTTATTAGCAACCTTAAAACCTTGGAAGGAGAAAAGGATAAGGGGATAAATAAGAAAAAGGTGCATGTGGTGACAAGCTGTAGGATATACAAGCTGTAGGATATAATTTGCACCCTAGATTATAGATTCCTGAGTGAGATTAAGCTATTCTGCTGCTATTTATAATACTAGGATCTCAATAAGTTTATAGATGTTTTAAATCTTCAAGTTTATTTATTTTATTCTCATTGGAAAGCATGATTTTTGTTGTAAATAATAAGAGTGAATTTTTACAGCTGATCCACCAAAAGTTATTATTAGGTCTTGAAACTGAAGACTTCACTAAGTTTGTTGCACTGCCCTTATATCACATAGCTCCTCATCATTCCCTCCATCCTTTCCATCCCCTCCATCCCCTCCATCCCCTTTCAGTTAATCCTTCCTCCTTCTTGCTTTCTTATTTGAGGAGGAGCCTTCTATTGGGATTTGACGTATGAATTTCTAGTGGCGCTGAACTGTTGAATCTATTACAAAAGACTTAGCTAACTGCTTTCCTTTGGGTAACAAACTACTATAAATATTTTAGTAGTTTAAATTGGTTAAACATACCTTTATTTTTATAGTTCTTTTTTGTTTGTTTTTAATTTTCTAGACAGTTTCTCTTTGTAGCCTTGACCTGGAACTCATTATGTAGACCGTGCTAACCTCAAACTCACAGAGATCTACCTGCCTCTGCCTATTGAGTGCTGGGATTAAAAGCAGGTGCCACCACTTGCCCATCTCAGTGGTTCATTTCTATTACTGATAACTTGTATACCATTTATGATTATTTTTTTGCCTGGCTTTATTTTTATAATTCTTGAGGCTAAAAGCCTGAAATGGAGGTGTGTGTAGGTTTTGGGGGCATTTTTTTCAGTCTATCATAACAGACCAGCTTCCCTCCAATGGATGATAGTATACTACCTCTTACTTATGACTACTTCAAAAATGGACTTCCGTTAACTAAAAACTTGGAGTATTTCCAGATGTTTGTTGGATATGCTGGCTCTTACCTGTGATCCTAGTGTTCCCCCAAGCAACTGGGACCCTTAATTATCTTTCAGAGATCTTCTGTTTCTAAAAGGCATACTAACAAAGAAGGACTGATGTACTAGAAGGGATGGTTATGATTTTTTTAAGTAAAGTGCTTTCTTTCTTCCTCCTCTTCCTCTTCTCTACTCTTGTTTTGAAATGGGGTTTTACCGTGTAGTCCATGCTGCAGTCTTCCCGCCTCAGCCGCCCAAGGGCTGTATTTCAAGTGTGCATCAGGCCGGGC
>LOJH01058005.1:303-11470 GCA_001685095.1 Ellobius talpinus | reverse complement strand
CCAGCTGGCCTTGGTGAGCTCCCGTTAGATCAGCCCCACCGTCTCAGTGGGTGGACGCACCCCTCGCGGTCCTGACGTCTTTGCTCGTGTTCTCCCTCCTAAAAATATAGCAAAAAAATCCTCATATATACAGGCCTAAAAATTCATACAATACACATAGGCCTAAAAATATAGCAGGAATAAAAAAATTCTCACTTACCTGGTGCCTGCTTATTTACTGCCTGCCCAAAATGTCCTAGAGGAGGTATGTGGCTGCAACACATTTTGAGAGGATGTTGTTGATGGTAGCCTCCTGTTTCCTTCAGCTGTGGTCTTTTCAATGAACGCATCTTGTGTTCCTGTCACGTAGCCCTTTAGCATAGCAAGCAATTAACCGGGGTTCATTGCTGCACCAATTCTGTCCGTAAGTTATGAAAAATACATACACTATATGTTTCTGTAAGGCAGTCATTCGCTAACCAAAAGATTGTCTTCCTCTAATTAAAAGAGATAATTAGATTTCATAGGAATCTTCATTTTAATTACTTCAAAAATCTGATATTATGCACATCAATATGTCTTCTAAAATGTGCAAATTAATTAATTTTAACTTTCATATAATTTTCATATAAAAATATTCATGCCGTTATACTCAATATTTAATAATTTTTCAAGCCTGTTTGTTTCCAGGATGTGGGGCTTACAAATATTTTCCTACATTTGTTCATGAAAAATTTGAATAGGAATTAAGATTCTCAATGCCACTGTAGAGGAATAGCTAAGGAGTGACTTTTACTCTTGTCTTCCACTAACTTGAACACCGAAGGAAGCGCTCCTTCTGTTAAAGTAGCAATAAAAATAAAAGCTCAGTGGTTTGGATCGCAAAAATCCACTAAGTTAATTAGTCCTCTGTGCTATGCTCTTCTACTGACAGAAAATGTCGTCTTTCTGTATGTTCCCTTTCTCCTAAGACAGAGTCTCTTCTTCTCAACATTCCTCATGGACCCTGACATCCATTGCTATTTAAAATACAGACATCTTTCCTCCAAAACAAAATAATCCAACAACCGCCTAACTCTGTTTGAACCCTCCCCATTCCGTGAATAAATACTCTGTAATTCCCAAATAGCAGCCTTTACTTGAATGTATTTGCTTACAGTTTATAGTTCAAAAAAATTTAAACAAACCACCAGATTATGGGAGTTGAAGATATGATTTTTTTTATCAAAAAACATGGTTATGCTGGATGATAAATCAATTCAGATTAATGAATTAATTTCCTTTACTAGGTGGTTCCAGCTGGCAAAAGATGCATGCTTTCATACTGACAGTAGTAAAGTCATTTTAGGTTAGCTGGTGTAAGGAAAATGTTCTAGGGAAGGTACATCCTGGTAGCTTTAGAAACCACTGATAGAATTACAATGCAAAGTAAAGAAGTTTCATGTGATTTGTTAGTGCTAAGGAGACAGCCATAAATGATCCCTAAGAGTATATACAATAGAGACATAAATTAAATCAAGCTTGGAAGGAAAATTACAAAGATACTCTCAGATGAATTTCTTCTCTGTCAACTATTTAGTTCTCAAAGGACTGCAAAGGCATTATTACTCCTAAAATCTGGAAGACTATTTCCCCTTATGCTGCAATGCTCCTTCACAGGACTGTTTGGAGAATAAGGCTCACTGATTAGGAAATAGTGGGGCAAATGATTGCCAAGAAATTGGCTCTATCCATGTCTTTTTATTCTTTTCTATTTATTTATTTTATTAATTTTTAATTTCATTTTTCCACATATGGGCATCCAGTTTTTGCAGATGCTCTCTTTCTGTAGATGCTCTCTTTTCTCTGGTGTGTATTTTCCACAACTTTGTCAAATACCACATGGTTGTGCTAACACTTTTATTTATTATTTTTATATTATTTATTTTTGAAGCATGTTTAATATTTAAACATATTTGAATTATATTATTTCCCTCCACCAAGCCCTTCAACTTTCTCTACCCTCCTACCCACCCATCTTCATTTCTCAAAGGAGACAAAACACATAACCCCCCCAAAAAAACCCCAACACTACAACAAAACCTTCCCAAACCAAAGAAACAAAGTAAGGTCACACACCAAAAGAAAACAAACACACCAAACTGTAACCAATATTACGCACACCCTGCACACACACACACATTTAAAAAAACAACCTGTGGAGTCCATTATCTGTTGGTTAACAATTCTTGAAGGTGAAGCCTCTCCTGGAGTGGTTGATATAGCGAGTGCCATTCTACTGGGAAAAACGGATTTTCCCTCTCCCAATATGTATAAGTGATGGCTCAGCAGTTAGCCTTTATACCAGTTGTTAGGTTTCCATTCATTCATTCATTCATTCATCCATTTTATTCAGAATAAAATACAATAAAATAAGTAAAAAATATCACTTTGGTCTTGAGCACAAGACCAAAGAGAAAGAACAAAGGGGAAGGCATGAGAATCATAGGCCCACTTTTTTGCTGCCTCAGGAAACCCATAAAAAACAGCAATTAAGTGGCTAATAAACATTTAAATAAGTGTTCAACATCCTTATCCATCACAAAAATGTAAATCAAACTTATTTGAAATTTCATGTTACACATGTCATAATGTATAAAATCACAAAAATACCCTAGTACAGCCACTTTGGAAATTAATGTGACATTGCCCCAGGATTATGAGAAGCAATCTACTTCAAGATATAGTTCTACCACTCATGGGTATATATCAAAAGGATGCTTTATCCTACTACAGAGACACTTGTTCAAACATGTTCATTGCTGTTCTATTCATAATAGCCAGAAATTGGGAACAACCTAGATGTCCTTCAACAGAAAAAATGGATAAAGAAAATGTGGTATTTAACCAATGGAGTATTACTCAACTGTGAAAAATAATGACATGAAATTTGCAGGAAAATGTATGAAACTAGAAATTAAAATCATCCTGAGTGAAGTAACCTAGACTTAAAAAGACAAATATGATATATATTCATTTATACTTGGGTATTGGTTCTTAATTCAATGATAACCCAGCTATGATCCATAAAATTACATAGGATAAATATGGTTATTTAAATAGATATGGCCCCCATAGACTCATGTGTTTATATGTTTAGTTATAGGGAGTGGCAAAATTAGAAGGTATGGCCTTGTTGGAGGAGGGGTGTCACTGTAGGAACAGGCTTTGAGGTCTCCTATGCTTAAGTTATGCCAAGTTTGGGATGCATGATGTTTCTGCTGCCTTTGAATCAAGATGTAACACTCTCCCCTCCTTCTTCAGCACCATGTCTACCTATATGCTGGCATGAAGTCAATAGACTAAACCTCTGCAACTATGAGTCAGCATCAGTGAAATGTTTTCCTTTATAAGAGTTGCTGTAGTTATGGTGTCTTTTCACAAAATAGAAACACTAAGTCAGTAGTTATTGAGTAATGAACTAGAGGGAACAGATATATCTCTTTAGGGAAAGGAATTACAATATATAGATATGGATGGGAGCTGGAATGGGAGGATCAAGTGATAAGGGAGAGTAGATGGTGGAAGAGAATATGTGAAGAAATAGCTAAAATTAAGGGCATTTGAGGGTTAGTGTGAAAATTGACTATAGTAGAAGCTTCCTAAAATATATACATATTTCAAAGTAAGACCTAATGACTCTCTGGATGTTCTCAGTGTCTGTTGTTATGTTCCCCTTTTCATTTCTGGTTTTGTTAATTTGGGTGTTCTTTCTCTGTCTTTTGATAAGGTTGGATAGGGGTTTATCTATTTTGTGGATCTTCACAAAAAGCCTTTGTTTCATTAAATTTTTTTGTCTTATTTTATTTGTTTCTATTTTATTGATTCCATTCCTCAATTTGGTTATTTCCTGTCCTCTACTCCTCCTGAGTGAGTCTGCTTCTTTTTGTTGTAGAGCTTTCAGGTGTGCTGTTAAGTCACTCGTGTGAGATTTCTCCTCTTTCTTTAAGTAGGCACTTAGTGCTATGAACTTTCCTCTTATCATTGCTTTCATAGTCACTTATAGGTTTGAGTATGCTGTGCACACATTTTTGTTAAATTCTAGAAAGACTTTAATTTCATTCTTTATTTCTTCCTTGACCCAGAGGTGATTCAGTTGATCACCATTCAAATTCCATGAGTTTGTAAACTGTCTGCGATTAGTGATGTTGAATTCTAACTTTAAGCCATGGTGAGCCAATAATTTTGTATTATTTTTCTATCTGGTGAGGTTTGCTTTGTTACCGAGAATATGGTCAATTTTAGAGAAGATTCTATGAGGTGCTGAGAAGAAGGTATATTCTTTTGTGCTTGGATGAAATGGTCTATAGATGTCTGTTAAGCTGATTTGAGTCATAACATCTGTTAGATCTCCTATTTCATTTTTAAGTTTTTGTCTTTTTAAGTTTTTGTCGTGGGTGAGAGTGGGGTGTTGAAGTCTCCTCCTATTAGTGTGTGGGGTTTGATGTGTGATTTAAGCTTTACTAATGATTCCTTTATAGACATGGGTGCTCTTGTATTTGGGGCATAGATGATCAGAATTGAGACTTCATCTTGATGGATTTTTCCTATGATGAACATGAAGTGTCCTTCTCCATCACTTCTGATTGATTTTAGTTTGAAATCTATTTTATTAGATATTAGGATGGCTACATCTGCTTGTTTCTTAGGTCCGTTTGATTGGAAAATCTTTTTCAAGCCCTTTACTCTTAGTTAATGTCTGTCTTCGAAGTTGAGATGTTTTTCTTCTACACAACAGAAGAATGGATCCTGGTTTTTTGTTTGTTTGTTTGTTTCATTTTGTTTTTGTTTTTTTGTTTGTTTGTTTGTGCCTATCTGTTGGCCTGTATCTTTTAATAGGTGAATTGAGTCCATTGTCATTAAGAGATATTAATGAACAGTGATTGCTAATTCCTGTTATTTTTCAGTGATGGTGTTTGTGTGTCTGCCTTCTTCGGGCTTTGCTGGTGTGAGGTGATCTGTGTCTCTACTTTTGTGGGTACAGCTAGTTTCCTTGGATTGGAGCAATAATATGACCAAAGAGGTCAAGACCATGATGGGGATACCCACTGAAACAGGTCACCTAAGCTAATGGGAGCCCCCTGACTGTGTACTGACAGCGGATGAACCAGCACAGGACCAAACCAGGCCCTCTGAATGTGGGTGACAGTTCTTTGGCTGGGCAGACTGTGGGGCCACTGGCAGTGAGACAGGGATTTATTCCTACTGCTTGTGCTTACTTTTTGGAACCAATTCTATTAGAGGGATATCTTACTCAGACTAAATATAGTGGGGAGGAACTTTGTCCTACCTCAAAGAAATGTGCTAGGCTTTGGTGACATCCCACAGGAAGCCTTACGCTTTCTGGGCAGTTGGTGGGGAGTGGGGGGAAGTAGATGGAACAGGAGGAGGGGAGAGTGGGAACCAGGATTGGTATGTAAAATGAGAAAATACAGTAAAAAGTAAATAAAAATGTCAATATATAGAACAGTTATTAATTGATCTGTCAAGTAGATATTTACATACCTGTGTGTAGATTATTAAAGCTGTAACAATTTGAAAAATATAATTAATGATGTTTGTTGAAGTTTTATAACATTATACCTAAAATACAAGCTTTTCTTTAGCATTTATAAAAATTGTTGATGCATTGAGGCAGAAAGCAGCTTAACACATTTTAAAAATTTTGATTCCGCGGAACACTGAGGGGTTGTTAAAAGTTATTAATAAAGAGATCATATATATATGTACATACACATATATACATATATGTATATATGTGAAGGTGATCTAAATGAAATTACCAAATAATGGAAGAGATAGGAACCCAAGTGGCTGGCCCTCTTGTCACCCAACCGAGCATCTAGTACTGGGATTGGGTTACAGAGAGAAAGAGTTTAGTGGCCAAAGGATCTATATGGTAATCCCGAACAATCCAACCTGTTGCAAAGATTATAGTTTACTCTCCACAAACTGAGAGAAGGGCTCCATTGCTGACAACATGCGTACATTGAGCATGGGGTTGTGGAAGTACATGGATTAAATGTACAGCCTTAACCTTCACATTCTGATGCCTTTGTTAAAGGAAGGTACTTTGTATGCTGTGAAAATTAAATGTACAGGCTTAACCTTCACATTCTGATGCCTTTGTTACAGGAAGGTACTCTGTATGCTGTGAAAAAAGTAGCATAAACATCAATCCAGCCACATACCCTTTATCTAAAATGCTGTCAGCCTGCAAAATATGCTAGGGCAATGCTGGCATAAAGGTTGTGAGAGTAACCAACCAATATCATATTTGACTTAAGGCTCACTCCACAAGATGTACCCATACTGACTGCTTGGATGACCAAAAAACTGAGACAAGATAGCCAGGTATCTAGGGAAAAACCAAATAGTACTTTTCTAAAGATAAATCTTGATAAAAATGACTCCTAAATGATGATCTCCTATAGACATAGATCAGTGCCTTATTTAGCTCTCATTAGAGTAGCTTTTCCTACACCAGATGGGAAATTATATGGAGACTCACAGCCAGTTATTACACAGTGAGTGAGAGAACCTGGAACACTCAATCATAAAGAGGATGTCTCCATCAAACTCTCACTTCAGAAGTCAGAGAATCCTGCCTAAGATTTTGAGAGAGTGTGAGATCCATAATGTATGGGAGACATCAAGAAAATAAGACCCTCAAAAACGACATGAGCAATGTTCAGTCACAAAGACTGAAACAGCATGTACAGACTGTTCAAGAGTCTGAACGAAGCTCTCTGTGTATGTACTGTTACTTCAAGTTTAGTGTCTTTGCATATTCCGAGATGAAAAACTTTGCACTATTTTTGAAATAGCATACAAACCTTTACAGTTTTCTTATGAAATTCATAATTTTACCTTAAATTTGAGGTACTGAAATGTGCATGGTTTACTTTTTAAAATGTCCAAGCATTTAGATAAATATAGCATTATAATTTCATAATACTGTCTGTGTCCTTCAAAGTAAAAAGATAAGCTATATCTGAGTCCCATATGCTAGTTCCTGAGACAATAACAGGCTGTTCCAAAAATAGTAAATTCCTGGCTAGTAGTTCTACATGTTTCCAGAAACTCATATGAGAGCATCAGGATGAGTACACACATCCACAAGTTGCACATCCAAATTTAAAGCTGTCAAGGTCACAGTGTTTTCTGAAACAGGATGTTTTCTTCTGGAAAATATGCTTGGACAAAGTCATAATGGTTGTGATTGAAAGAATGCAATTATCATTAACAGGCAACATAATGGAAAAACCACATAGCATTTTTATTTGACTACTCATTCCAGCTAAAATGATATTCTAATGTTTTGTGGACCACTGAATATAAAATCTTGTAGGGAAACTCAAACAAGATAAATTGAAGATTGACTAGAAACTTAGAAGTGAAGCCTTTCCATGCAATTTCCAATTTTTAAGAATTTACAATACTGAGTTAAATGAGAATCCAAGATTAATCCAATTCTTCAATATGTTCTTCATCTTTCTAAACAATCATGCATCTTGTTCTTTTTTTGTGCATGCTAATTAGCAAAACATTCCCCTGAGTTTTTTATTATTATTATTATTTGACACAATTATCTTTTGTTTGTCCTTAATCTAACTCTAATGTCTGTTTTGGTTGTCAACTTGAGTAAATCAGAAATTGACTTAAAACCCAAACTGTGAGGCACACCTGTGAGGAATTTTGATATGGTAGATTATTTGAGAAAGGAAGACCCGCTTTAAATCTGGGCCACACCTTCTCAAAGCAGCATATATAAGATCAAGGAAGAAAGATGCTTTGACTCTTTGTCTGCTTGTCCTCCTTGCTGTAAAAGCCACTCCTTCAGAGCCTACTTCTTCATGATTCTGACCTATACTGAAGACCAGCTGAGACACCCAGCACTGTGGAGTGAACAACTTTCAGATCCTTACACTTTCCATCTGTAGGCAGCCATTGTTGCACTAGCTGGAAAACAGCATGCAAGCTAGAGTAATAAATATATTTATATCATATATTGCATATAATATACTGCATATTGTATATTATATATGAAACAAATGACCCATATATATATATACATTAACCAATAATATAATCTCTAAATATGTACTTCATTACCTCTATCAATAATTTAATGCATAGTCCTGAAAATATTTCAGAATGTAAACACATTTTTTAAAAACTCTAAAGTTTGTTTCACAGTTTTAAAGTTTAGTCTTGTAAATATCTTAGAATATACTTCAGTAAAATGAAGAATTACAGCCCTGCTGGTAAAACTAACCACAAGGTAATAAGAAAAAATATTAGCTTGTTTCTGAGTATCAGGGGTTTATTGTTCCTTATGAGATATTCCTGTCTGCTATGTGTGATATGAATTACTCCCTTAAAGTTTGCAACTTTAAGTAGAATAATTAATGCACACTAGGAGTGAAGTTAAATAATATGATGTCCTCATTATTCTTATGTTTTTCCTACAGGGATGTGACTTGTTATGAAAAATAATTCAGCCAGCTTTAAATATGAGTCTTTTAAAGAAGTTATCACAAACAATTGCACAGCCTTGATTTCTATTTTTCTAGTGAAAAGTTAATTGTGCTATAGCAAACACATCTTGCTAGACAGACATAAAACCGGTGCCTGTGACTAGAACTAAAGGAATACAGCAAGGTAAAAAATGTTTTTCCAGAAAAGCCATAGATTTCAGTGGGAAAGGTTTTTTTGTTGTTTTGGTATAAGTTGTAAATGCAGGCCTCTGTTTCAAGGTCTGTTGAAAAGAGTAAAACTGAAGGGTTTTGTTTATAACTGATGGAGATACATATTCCAGGCTCTTAATCAAGACTGCCATTATAGAGGAAATGGTGTGTGCCAAAGGTAATAACTACAGACTATGCCTTGCTATTCTGATTATAGCTCCACAATGACTCTGGTGGTTTTTAGTTAAACATTTCCATTCAATTTACTTACAACTTATTTGTTGTTCCCATATTCTCACATTATCATGGTGGTTGTATATTTCTGTATCTAGTTCCTTACCTCTTTGTAGCACATCTTTAAATTTGCATTCGCTTATGTAAGGGGGATTGGCACTACACGGCCATGCCATATCACACATGTGGGAATCAGAGGACAACTCATGGAAGTCAGTTCCCTCTTTCCTGATCAAACCTGGGTCACCAAATGACTAAACCTTATGAGCCACCTTGCCATCATACCACAAATATCAAAAAGAGGTAATATGCATTTTGATAGGTCACTGATCATTTTCTGGTTAGTCTCAACTCTGCCAGCCTGGTGCACTAAATGAATACTTAATGCCTACTGTATAATTTTAGCCACTGTTAGTGTAGATAATAACACCTATTTAATCTGTATTTTGCTTTACATTTCTACAAAGTTCACATACATATTTGGACTAGAATTTTGTTGTTTGGGTAACTGTATCTCTATTTAGCTTTTGTTTTTATTTAGACTTATTCTTCTAAAGTTAAACTCGAGATGCCCGTATTACAAAGACTATGGGGTTAAAGATGAAAACATTTTTTCTAATTACTGTGGATTCTTCACAACTTTATCGCCATCCTCTGTAACTAAAACTCAGTCAACCACAAGCATACCTTGCATATCCTGCAATTTCCCAAGTGAATCATATTATTTCCACCTGTAGGTTCTGCACAATTGAAATTCTATAACACCCAATTCAAATGTAATTTCCCCTTAATGTTGGACCAATTACAGTTAATGACATCTGGGATTAAATAATTCTGAATGCTTCTGAAGCAGTCTGTCCATTGTTTGTATTCAACAGACTGCACATTAGTCTGCTGCCTTTAACATATTATTCATATTCCTATTAAACACACACAAAAGAATGTCTATACACATAAATACCCTCATAAATCTTAAAAAAATCATACTATTATTTTTACAATATATTTACTCCATTTATAAAGGCAATCACAATTCCTAAAATGGAAACAAATAGCGAATGATTAGGTGTGAAATATCACTTGATTTTTTTACCACATAAGTTGATAGGTTGTCCGTATTCAGTTGTATTTCTAAAACAAAACTGAATTATTAACTAAATTGGCTTTTCTACATTAAAATTTCTATTTAAAATCAGTTTGACAAAGACATGGAATTTTATAATATTGAAACAAATCCAAATGTACTTCTGTCATAAAATCGTTAAGTTCAATTTAATTTTATTACACAAATAATTGGTTATGAAGGCATCAATTACATGATGGTTCATGGAAAACATATTGATATACAGTGAATTATGCAAAAGGTATTAAAAGAAATGCATCCACTGCCACTTACTGCACAGCTGGTTCTGATAACCCTTCTGACTGAGTGATGAGCAATCGAAGAAGTGACCAATGTAAAGACATGTACAAAAATGCTGGCAAGAGGAGGATTTAGCTAGTCCTGGTTGGAAGTCTCTATAAGGGATCAGTCTCATGTTGAAGTCATCCTGGTGGAAGCTGCATTTGCTACTTTTGTGCACATTTGTCAGTAGATTTTTTGGTGAACACTAAAACTTCTGTGTGAAGGCTTTGCATTCTCAGGAGGAAGACTGCCTATTTCCAGAATATGATGCATTGGGGTCTTGTTTTTTATACACACTCATTCATGACCTCATCTGCTCTTTACACATTGACTTAAACTTTCTCCACTCCCCCAAATATCCCTTTTCTTATATATTACGTGTTTGTGATGAATCTTCACTTGAAAACCAGTAAAAATCTTCTTTCTGCTGTTTGCCAATCTCAAAGCAGGACTACAAGAAGCAGCCGCCACAGGTCTTAACTCCCACTAGGAAAAAAGGCCAGAGCCACTTCCTTGAGATGATGTGGGTTTGAAATGCCAACACAAAAAAATGTTCCCACCTAGAGTGACTCCAAGAACCCTGGCCCTCATGGGAGGTCACCACAGCTGAGGGCGAGCAACCTTAGGATTTAGTAATTGTCAGTAACGCACATTCACTCAGGTTCATCCACTCTTCACATATTTATTTCCTGCTTCCTCAATTCTCCCCATTCCATGAGATAAGAAGTTCAGAATAATAAGTCAAAACAAGGATACCTGGATGGGAATATTAAACTGTGTAAGGGAAAGTCTGAAGGTTTCCACCCATGGTGTTCCAAAC
>LOJH01058001.1:0-11470 GCA_001685095.1 Ellobius talpinus | reverse complement strand
GTATGGGGGTATGGGGAGGGAATTGGGAGGAGGGGAGGAGGTGGAAACTTTTAATAATAAAAAATAAATTAAAAAAATCAGTAATTCAGCAATTTGCTTTTCTAGAAAGCTTTTAATTATGACTATTGTTCAAAATATATTGTGAATTACTTTATGCAAATATCTATGTAGAATGCAGATTTTGTTGGAGCAATAACATAATTTATTGACCATACCTAAGGTATTTTAACTGTCTAATAGAAATTCTTAAAAAATTGTTTAAAAAAAAAGGAAAGTCAAGAAAATCATAATTCATTGCCATATTTTAATCAGATTTTTTATTGAGCATCTTTTTTTCTGTTTTGGGTACTTTACAGTTCTAAGTAAAAAGTATAAAACTGTTGAATGAAAGTGATTACTTTGTACCTTTTACATAGGACTTAAATCTGGAACAGAAGATTTCTGAGGCAGGTTTTAGCTGTTTTAGCTAGAGATTCCCGACTTTCATTTGTATAGAAGTAGCTTATTAAGAAGACGCATTTTATGTTACACATTTTATCAAAACATTACGAATATTATAATTCCAATGGTAATAATATTACAGACAGGAACCATTAAGAAAATGAAAATATATGCAGGTCATAGATGTTCAGTAATCTTTGTACACAATTTAATTCATACTGTATGAAAAACAGAGGGAAAAGAGAATGTGCGTGTAGAATCTAGGTAACACAAGGCACTTCTGAAACATTCTTCAAAAATCAGAGCCTGTCATTGTTGTACCAGATAAGAGCAGCACATCTGTCTTATTACTGACGGATCCTCAGCACCTAGCACAGCGCCTGATCCTTGGAGTCAGAAATATCTGCTGACAAAATAAAGGCCAAAGAACTTGCATCCACATTACAAAATCAGCAGCAGATGAGTCTTATCTGCTAAACTATTTCTTTGAAGGACCCAGCCGACTTAGACACACAGCAGAGACATCGCACTGACTAAGTATTAAGACACCAGCCAAGTGGGAGACGAAGTGATGCACTCAAGTAAAGTTCACTTTTTAGTATAATATACACAATCACATGAGTTTTAAAATTTGAACTCTATGATCACATAAATTAAAGTAGATAGGTCTCTGATTCTTCAGAGCACTCTTTATGCACCCTCTCAAATCTAATTTCCATTTTTTTTATTTTGCTCATTTAAGCAATCCCTGATATTTATTGAAAGACAGAGTAACGGTAGCGAAGGGATGAGACAGACAAAAACATGTGTCTTTAGCAAAAAGCATAGCCAGTGAAATTCATTTCACAAAACTTAGTATAAAGTGAATCTCACTGAAATGTAGGTTGAATAACAACTGTCTAGTCTTCACCACGCTACCGTCAGCAGCCAAAACTTCGATTTCATGATCTGTTCCTGTTTAGCAGATCCTGTCACTTGGCCTCTTGGTGTTATAATCTGGAAGGCACTTTTGCTTAATCAGAGCTAAAGGCTGACACCGTCACCTCATGCTGTCCTAAGCGCTGTCCTGCCTTCTCAGCAGTGAGCCTCCTTATCCCCTACTTAAATTTGTAATCTGCCTGTCCTGTTCCGCTTTGGTTCTACAGGAAGGCATCATGCTGCCATTTGCCCACAGAAGAGTTGATTTCGACAGAGCATTTTCTCTGCTCTTCACTCTTTGACCTCTCCATTAAGAACCTGTCCCTGCTGGGTAATACAAAACTCTAAGGCTCATAACTCCTACGGTGGAAAATTCTCCAAGAAATGGATGGCCTCGCTAGGATAGGTTGAAGTCTGACAGCCTTAAAGGACTGCATGAGATCACTGCCTTTGTTCCTTCCCTCATTATTGTTCGAGGCACTGTGGTAACAGTCAACTCGCCACTCACTTCATTAGCCCTCCGTATTTTTCTCCACACCTCTGCCTGGCTAGCTGACGGAAGCAAAAGATGCATATCACTTTACTGTTTAAAAGTCTTTAACGCTTTGAACTCAGTTTTGAACTGAAAATTCTGTCCTTAAACGTAAAAGCTCTACATTATATACCTGTCAGAGTTTGCTTTCTGTTCTGTGATAAAACATGGAACAATTCCAACCCCTGTGTCATGTTCTGACCATGGAAAGCTGACAGGTTACAGTACATCACTGAGGAAAATCGAAGCAAAAAACTCAAGCAGGAGCCTTGAGGCAAAAACTGAAACAGAGACCTAGAAGAAGGCCACTTAGGGGCTTGCTTCCCATCGCTTGCCCTGGCGTCTTTCCTATACTGCACAGGTGTATGTGCCTAGGCATGGTGTACTACAATGTGGGCAATCATTAAAATGACCCACCAACATGCATACTTGTCACTCTGATGGAGGCATTCCTTCAACTGTAGAGGCATTCCTCTTCCCATCTGTAACAAGGTGACATCCAGCATTAGCCACCACAGTCCCCAAGCTACCTATCACCCTCATGCTTTCACTATGTCTTCATACATTCCAGCCTTCCACAGTGCTCTGGAAGAGAGTATGTAGTCTAATGACTACTCTTCTCTTCTGAAAACACTCTTCCGTAGCTTTGGAAATCCAGGGCAAACACACTTCTAGTATCTATAAACTCCTAAGCAACAGAATGAGTCACTACACTTGCCGTGGGCTGATACTCTGATTTCCTTATGATACTTGTAGATTGTGCTCGTCCTGGAATAGTGACTAATTCAGTGTTCCCTGTGTTTTCCATCCTTAACAATGTATCGTCATAGCATTGCACTTTCAAATCTCTCTGGTAGCATGTGATTTAAGTTTGCAGTGCTCGGAGGAATTATAGTACAAGGTTAAAGCTGAAAGACAAATACGAATTTCAGTATTTCCCATCTCTTTCATGTGGTGGTACATTATTTGTGTTTTGATAAATAAATCTTGTCTGAAGAGCAGAGGAAAAGTTAAAGCCACTAGAGGTCAGGCAATGGTGACACACACCTTTAATCTCAGGATTTGGGAGCCAGAGTCAGAGGGATCTCTGAGTTCAAGGCCACCCTGGGCTACAGAAAATCAATGCAGAAACAAATCCAGCTGGTAGTGGCTCACACCTTTAATCCCAGTCATAGGGAGTCCCACAGCTTCGATCCCAGCACTAGAGGGAATATAAAATGGGAGGGAAAAAAGGCTTAGTTTGTTTTTACTTTGTGGTCTCCCAGCTTTGGTAGATATAAGACTTTCTTTAGTGACTTTGCTGTTTTGCTTTTCTGGTTGAACCTTAATTTCTGTCTCTGGGTTTTTACTATTTGTGCTACACTTTCAGATATTAATTAATTCACACTTCCCTCCCAGGACAGCATGTAGGACATTTATAGATTAAAATTACATTTTCCCAGATATGCACTCCATACACAATATTGGTATGAATGGTAGGAGGAAAAGTGTTTGACCCATTGCCCTATCAGTCAGCTTGAAGACAGCCAGATGTGGCATAGGCTCTACTGTGGCATGAAAGCTACATAGAGCTTCTAGGCAATGATTTGCAGAATTTGTGGAATGTTTTTCTCCTAATGTATATAGAAGCAAAGGCTAATGGTTAAGTTGTAGACATAAATTATAATGTACTGTGAATACATTTGTGATTTGTCTCATTTTGGGAATTAAAAATGTATGAGTTATTGTAACCTAAAACATAATATTTTGTGATATCTATTTTTGTAACAATGGGATTTATAAGGTATATATAATGTTCAGTATATGCCAAACATAAACATCTTAAAATATATTGATAACTGTGAAGAAGAGCATAGGGAAAGTGAGCTTAGCAGAAGGGGCTATCATGAGAAGTGATGACCAATGCTGTTCCACAACCTATATTGACAGAGCTGAAAAACCTCAAAATACAGCAGGAATCATTTTGGAATAGTCTTTTTTTTAAATTACTATTCATAAACCCAAGTATTTTTCTACAACTAGGAACATGGTATATAAAAAAATCACACAAGTCCACATAGTTCTAGGTAAGTAAAGCTTTTAAATATATATTAGACTAGCAAACACACACTGATTATTTGCCCATGACATAGGAATTAGTGGGAAGTAGTAAAAAGATATTCATTGATTAAGAGCGCTAGTTGCTCTTTCAAAGGAACTGAGTTAAATTCCTGAAACTCACAAGGGGGGCTCACAACCATTTGTAACTCCAGTTTCAGGGTAGCCTTCTTCTGACTTTCAATGGGCAAATGTAATGCCAAAAATTAAGCAACAAGCCCCACATGCCCAAGGACCAGATAAGCTGGTACATATACATACATGCAGGCAAAACATGCATGCACATACAATGGACTAAATAATTCTTAAATAAAATAAATTAGTGGTATATCAAATGATATACGCTGTATAAATATTTAGCCCATGACAGTCTAACCCATTGACCTTGGATAGAATACCACAAAAGTGGGAATGTGTGTGACAAAGTTGGCTTTACCTTGTTGCAAACAAGAAGCAAAGAATAAATCCAAGGAGGCAAGGGCAAGATTTAGCCCCAAAGAAATGCACTCAGCAACATACATCTTTCAATTATGAGTCTCTCACTAAAGTGTCCAGCATCTCCCCCAAATCACACCACCAGTTGTGAACTAAATTATCAACATATAATCCCAAGAGAGGCCATTGATATCAAATGACAACATTTTAACCTGACCTCCAAATGTCTTTCACCAGCTCACAATGCCATTTCCAAAGTCATGCAGAAGTTCAACTTAAAATTCTCCTCTGAGACTGACACAAACTTGTAGCTAAAGGCTTCTATAAAACTTAACAGAGCCATTTTCCTGGCATGCTTTAATACTTATTATTGTTTAGTTTCATCTTCCTTAAAGTCTTTGGACATGGGCAAAACACAGACAAATTAGCCAGGACATTGCATGCTAGGGCTCCTCACAGCATCTCCATTCTTAACAGAATCAATGAATACAGGTTCCTGAAGTGACGTTTTGTTTGTGTTTTAACAAGTAAATCTTGCCTGAGAGGTCAAAGAAGCAGTGCAGTCAGCCACAAGAGAGACTTTTTACCTCTACTGAATCATTAGACCAAAAGAGCAATCATATCCTCAGACTACATCCTCAACTGCATCTGAGTTCCTGTCTCCTCCTGCCCCATATTCCTTTCTTCACCCAGCCATATTCCTTATTGTTTCCACCTCCCTAGTGCTGGGATTAAAAGCATGGAACTCAAAATAATATACACATATACATAGCACATCAAGCTATGTTATGAGATTGTTTGTTACCCTGTTTTTTTAATACCTCTACCATATAGATAAAAAAATCCTTATTTGGATACACACAATACAAACCACATTCACTATTTAAGTATTTAATGCTGCTCTTCTGTATTAAACATTTTAATATATAAGATTGTTAAAACATTTGAAAAGACAGAGTGCATTAAAAGTACAACTTCTATCCTTGGCAATAACAGATCAGTGTAGTGTGGGGGACAATTTTGAGGGATCTACTTTTGGCCATCTTCATATGCTGATAATGGTCAGGTTCCAGCATTGCACACCACAGACATTTCCCACTGAGCTGTCTCATTGATGTTCAAGTAAGATTAGTTGAAATATTATATCAGTAAAATATTCTTTTCAGATTATAAAAATATTGTCATCTAGGGATGGAGGAAACAGGATAATTTGAGTATCAAATCATATTTGTAAACAAAAAGCATGGGACTACCAAGTACTGAGATTACATGTGAGAGCCACCACCACCTCTAGTGGCTCTAGTGACTTAGCTCTGCATTCTGATCTCAGGCAAGCATTATATGTGGAAACACAAACAAAATATCACCACAGGTTTGTAATTTCTACCCATTCTTCCCAACACTTCTCTTTCCTTATCATTATTTGAAAGTGATAGGGTCATATAGTCTTGTAATTTTCTACATGTCAATTTTGACTGCTTTTTCAGACATTCTTTGGTAATTTATATGTCTTTCTTTGTAGCATCTCTTCTCATCTCAAAGCCCATTTTTCTGCTTTTAGGTTATATATAGTCTGAGCTGGCCTCAAAATGGCTAAACTTTCACAATAACTTGCTAAGTAACAGACATCACTTAAGTCTAACCATCCCCAAACACTAATATTTGACTTAAAATCTGACTCACCATCTATACGTCATGACATAGAATTAATTTCTCATACAGGTAAATCAGATAGACTTTGATATTTTGAATAACAAAAAGAGTACTGCTTATATTCTCACTTTGGTTCATGTATCAGTGGGATTAAGTCTGTATTATCTTCCATTGATATGTATCTCTTAACAGCAAGGGTATGACTTGGTTCAATAATTATTTGTCAAAATATATGAAAGCATACGAATTCATAGAAAATGTTTATGGGTACTAGGAAGTGAAGTTTTAATGTAATTAATCTTTATCAATAAAAAAATTTGGATTTAATATCAGGGTAAGAACCGGAAAGATCAGAGAAGCAGGAAACAACTGTCAGTCATCTCCTACCTCTCTGTTCCTCCATCCAAAAGGGCCGAACTCCTCTCTCAGCCCCATCTTACTACTTCCTGTCTCCTCTCTGTCTACAGTCCTCCAAACCTCTATGGTTAGTTTTGTTCAACTAGTGGATATCTCTGCCCTCTGACTCCAAGAAAGCTTTATTTGACAGAACACAATCAAAATATCACACAATAAGGAAGTATATAAAAACCACTAGCTTTGAGTTTGTTTTTTCATGATGTGCTCTAAGAACCTTTCTTTCCTGTCATGCCTTAATGCATCTTAGCCTGACTTATTGTATCATTCATATATCCTTAAAATGTATTATGGGACTTAAAACACATGGGCTCAGCAATTAAGAGTACTGGCTGCTTTTCTGGAGTCCTGAGTTCAATTCCCAGCAACCACATGATGGTTCCACAGTCATCCATAATGAGATCTGGTGCCTTCTTCTGGCCTGCAGCCACACATGCAGACAGAACACTGTATACATAATAAATAAGTGTAAAAGAGCATATTGTGATTCTTAAAGAAGTCACTTATATATGGACCTTATAGTTCTTCTGAATATTCTTTATAAAACTGACATATCACACATAATGCAAATGTTCAACCAAGATAATAATTCTCCAGGGAAAATCTACCTCTAAGTCCCTATTACATTACAATTATTTCCTGATTGATTTGACTATGAATGGGATTTCTCTTCCTGGAGTTCAGTTAACCAACTCACCTTCATTATAGAGGATAAAGTATGCAGTATATTGTCAGTTTGTAATCAACACAAAAAATTTAAAGCATAAACATGGAAGACAAAAAGATAAAGTGTCATGGATATCAAATCTGATCTATGACTTTGTGGAAATCACTTGAAGAACTGTGAATATACACTAAAATATTCAAATTTATACCAATTATTTTTAAACTCTCCTTCCAATAACAACAATTTCATAGAATTGTATATATAACTGTTACAATGAAACCTTAGATTTTATTTAATCTTTGGAAAGACAAGTAAAATATTTTTTGACAGATTATCAGATAAGGAAGCAAAAATCCATAGAATTGAGACAAACTGATCAATGAATGTTCCTCTCTTTATAAACACAGTCTGCCTCCTACATCTAATTGTGCTGTCCATCCAACTGCATGAAATATAAAGTTATTTACATTTATAAGATCTTTAAAAATTTTATCACAAATCATCAAATATTTAAGGAGAAATGACAATCAACAATCAAGGGGTGTTGTGAATGTATTTATGCTTTATAAAACACCAAGTTCATTTATAAGAGGAAAAAATAGCTGCGTTGTTAATTTCCCCTGAGAAATTATAATAGTATTTAAGATATCAGATCTAATTAAAGACCCAAGAGTTTATATGTGTGTGTATGTGTGTGTGTATGTGTGTATGTACAGATGAAATGTGTCTATATGTTTGTTTCAGCTATGTGAAAAATGTGAGTCAAATACACATTTTTACCCCATAGAAAAATTACAATAATAGGAAAATCATTAGATATAATAATATTCATTTGTTCTTACATCTTCAAGTTATCTAGAATATATTGAGAACGTCACTGTAATATAAATCTTTCTACTACCTAATTGGGATAAGTGCCCATCATTTTGAAATAAAACTTTATGTAAATAATTATATTAAATAATCAACTACAATTTTATGTTCATCATTAACTTAATTCCCAAGTATTTATTTGTTCAACTGATTTTTCTTTTACTGATGCTTTTCTTATTTGGAAAGATGACTCATTTAGTCTTAGACAGACTAGCTTTATTCGATAAGGTCACAGCTACTTGATAAACAAATAAAATGATTCTCAGTGGATTTAGTTCATTAAATTATCCAAATAATATCAAATGAAATTAGATGTATTGGAATTAATTTCCTTCTAATATATGAACTTTCTCAATTGTACCATAAAGCATTCTATAACAATATATGCTAAAGATTCACCTATATTTATGTGCTATAAGAGGGCAGATCTGAGCTGAGCGTAATAGTGCATGCCTTTATCATGTCTTGGAAAAATAAGAAAAAGTCAAAGAAAAAGGTCATATCTGAAATTTTCCCTATAAAAATTGCTTATAAAATGTAGCTATAAAATTATATTACATTACAAGTCTGTTTATTCAAACAACAGGTAATGAGAAAGTTAAATTTAAAAATCAAATAGGTATTTGTTTTTAGCACAATAAAAGATACTCCCCTTTGAAAGGAGCACTTGCCATAGGGAATTTATTTCTTTTTGTAATCACTAGAGAATAAAAATCTCAGTTTATTAAAATGCAACCGTACCAGGAAAAATAGCTATTCCTAAAGCAACAACAGAGTAAAGGGCAAGTAGAATAGGCAAATTGAGGAAGTGCTTCCCTTCAAAGCACCGAGAACTCAATCTAACCCCAGAACAGGGAGGAGGTTACAAGTGGTTACCTGGAGCTCACCAATGGCCAGATGTCATATCTGGTGAGTGCCTGGCCAGTGAGAGATAAAGATTCAAAATGACAGTAGATGACATCTGAGGAACGACCCCTCCCCCATGCCTGGTTCTTTTCTGGCACAGACAACAAACCAACATGCATACGCACCTGCACTCAGACATGTGCATATACACATGTGCATATACTCAAGCACACCCAAATATACATGCACTTGCATGTACACATGCGCCTGTACAGACAAGAACATACACAAATATGAAATTAGAAACAAAAATTGCAAAGCTGCTTTTTTATGTTCTGTCAATGTACATCTATTTCTTTTCATTGTTATTGATTTTATTCAGCTATACATTTTTTTTCTCTGTTCCCCTCCCACCTCTCCCCTATCCTTCAACCCTCTCCCATGGTCCCCATGCTCCCAATTTACTCAAGAGATCTTGCATTTTATACTTTCCATGTAGATTAAATCCATGTATGTCTTTGTTAGAGTCCTCTTTGTTATCCAGGTTCTCTGGAATTGTGATTTGTAGGCTGGTTTTCTTTGCTTTATGTTTAAGAAAACTTTCCTAATCTAAAGAAAGATATCCCTACGAAGATACAAGAAAATTACAGAATACCAAATATACTGGATCAAAAACAAAGTACCCTTGCCACATAATAATGAAAACACTAAGCATACAGCATAAAGACTATTAAGAGCTGCAAAGGAAAAAGGCCAAGTAACATATAAATGCAGACCTATCAGAATTACACCTGATTTCTCAATGGAGACAATGAAAGCCAGAAGGGCCTGGTCAAGCATTATGCAGACACTGTAAGAGACCATGGATGCCAGCCCAGATTTTTATAAAATCTATTTCTTATGCTAGGAATTTTCCTTCCTACTGTGAATTTATTTTGAAATAATTGCTCTTCCCTAGCTATACCATTTAGAATGTAGCAGAACAAAAATGTGTTTGTAATTAAATAGAAAGCAATATGAACTAAACTAATTCAGAACTAAATGGAAATGATATGACAATACATTGCTAGTCAATATACTATATTCAAATAATAATTTTATAGTTCTGTATGTAAGAAAGATAATAAAAAGGTTATTTCTATAAAACTCTTGTTCTATATAATTTTCTTACATATTATGCTAAATAATGAAAGTACTCAGTGAGAAGCCAGAAGAGGTAATCAAAATTTATATATAATAAAAAGAGAAGTGAAAGTCACATTTTAAAATTCTAGAGTTATGTGTTCCAATATAAGGAAAATATAGTATTAAATAAAAATTACCAGTTCCTAATAATGTAGTTAATTCCTAAATACAGTTACATTATTAAATAATTGTTGATAATAATACTAATTATGTGACATTTTCTCACTCTTGAATACCTAGCAGAAATAATGAAATAAAATAACTTCAGAAATGGTTATTATTTTCCTTGGTTGTTTCTATTAATTCAATGGAAGAGAATGGTTGGTGCTAAAATGATTATAATTTTTCCTACTCACAAACAGAGAAGGTAACCAGTATGGACCGAAACTTTGAATAAGTGAAGAAAATAAAACAATGGCATCCTTACAATGTAATTATTTCTGTGGGCATTTAACTAATTGCTTTTAAAATTCCAGTCATTTCAAGTAGGGAGAGCATCCTTTGGTCTTTCACTCAACCCTTTCAGACACCGCTGTGTCTTAAAACCTTACCGCTAATTTGTTTATTAAATGAGAAAAATGGAACAGTAGGGATTTACCACCTCTTTCCTTTCAAGTCAATTAGACCTCACCCTATGTATATTCTTACACAAATCTCAGCTTAATTTGAAAGCCCTCTTTTTTTCTTTTAGATATTTGTCTCATTTAAATCATTACCCCTAGAAAATTTCATAAGAAACACACATTTTACCCTCATGTTTACCTATGACCAGATGATTCCAACTGTTGCTTTTCAGTATTTTTATCTAGCTCTGCATATACATACATACGTGCTTCTGCGTGTGTGTGTGTGTGTATATATATATTAGACATTTAGTATAATAGAAAATAAAAATTCATCAGTACCACAAGCACAAACAAAACTTGATGTCTGTTCAATTTGTGTATCTGACATATTTTACTCGATTCTCCCAGGAAACATGTTACAGATACGTAGTACAATATCACAACCTGAATTCTGACATTGATGTAATTTACCAACCTAATTTAGGTTTTAACAGATATGTATGTATAATATATATATATATACACACATATACATATACATATACATATATACATACATATGCATGAATATAAATATAAAATGTGTTTATATATCAAATATTGTTTTATGTATGTGAGAATATTTATAAGTTTAGTAAATTTTATGGCTGTAGATTAAACAGTAAGCCCTCACCCAAAATACAAAACTTTAAAGTTTCCTATTAATGTTCAACCTTTCATTTTTCTCTTTGTAGTCTATTGCATGCTACTCCTTCCAAGGAAAATATTCTAAATGTAGATGTTGTATGTATGTGTAGTGATAAGGGGAGCAGGCCTACTTTTCGTCCCGCCCAGCTCCCGCAC
>LOJH01057999.1:0-11470 GCA_001685095.1 Ellobius talpinus | reverse complement strand
CTAGCCATAAACAAAGGACATTGAGCCTATAGTTCATGATCCTTGAGAAGCTAAATAATAAGTTGAACCTACAGAAAAACATATATAGACCCCCCTAGAAATTGGAAACAGATAAGAATGTCAGACAAAATTTGGGAGCATTGGGGCAAGGGTTAGAAAGAAGGGGAGAAGTAGAAGGTTAAAGAGAACTTGAGGGAATGGGATAGTTGAGATGGCAGAAGAACAGATATGAGAGCAAGGAAAAAATGTCTTGATTGAGGGAGCCATTGTGGGGTTAGCAAGAAACCTGGATTTAGAAAAATGCCCAAGAATCCACAAGGATGACCCAAGCTAAGACCATAAGCAATAGAGAAGTGGGTGTCTGAACTGGCCTTACCCCATAGTCAGACTGATGATTATCTTAAGTAACATCATAGAACCTTCATCAAAAAACAGATGGAAACAGAGGCAAAGACTCACATCAGAGCATGGACTGAACTCCCAATATCCAGTTGAAGAGTGAAAGAGGTAAGAGTATGAGCAAGGAATTCAAGACCATGAGGGGTTCATCCACAGAGACAGTTTGCCTGAGCTAATAGTAGCTTACCAACTCCAACTGGACTGGGAGTGAACAAATTAGTCCCTCTGAATATGGTTGACAGTTGAGGCAGACTGAGGGGCCACTGATAGTGATACTGGGATTTGTCTGTACTGCATGTACTGGCTTCTTGGTATTCTTTTCTCTTTGCTCAACCTAGATGTAGTAGGGAGGGATTTAGATTTTCCACAGGGAGGGGTGCATTGCCCTCTCTTAGGATTGGAGGGGGTGGGATTGGAGGGTGTGTGGAGGGAGTGGGAGGGTACTGGGATGAGGGGAGAGAATGGGAATTTGGATTGGTACTTTTTTAAAGTAATAAAAAAGAGAACAGGATAACAGCTTGATGGGTGAAATTTAATCTATATCAAAGGGTACTGATAAATTATCTGAAATAATTCTTAGTGTTGAGTTTGACTATAAAAATTTGTTAAAAATCTAAGAAAAGTTAGCAGATAATGTATCTCTCAAGGAATTTACTCTACACACCATCCAAATAATATCCAAAAATAAGTTATCATTAATGGAAAAAAATTGTACCTTGGAATCATATGTGCAGAATGAGAACCAGAGGTTATGTGAGTTAATGAAATCATTAGAAATATTCACAGATCAAGAGATTCAGGCTTTACAAAGGACAGTGGTAAAAAATTGAAATAATTGATGAAATTATCAGGACTGATGAGCAGAAAGTGCAGGTACAAGGACAATATTTAACATTGCCAGTATGGGTCAGAGTCAGAAAAGACTTACCAAGGGTTTTAGCTACTTATCCAATAATCACCTCTGAAAAGCCGTCCAATACTAAATACCAAAAGAATTCAGAGAATGTAAATAGAAAACTGTAGGGATGAAATATATAAAGGACATTAAGCCAGTAGTAGTATCTTATGGTTTGCATTCACCATTTGTTATAGATATGGTGAAAATGTGGGCTTAAATCAATAAGGCAACCCTGCATGACTGACTTCAATTAGTTTCAGTGATCCTGGAAGACAGGCCACTACTATGGTGGAAATTCTACTAGCAAGAAGAGGCAAAAATTTTAGAACAACAGGGAAGAGGAAAAGGTTTTGAGGATGCCCAAGATCAAGTTTTTTGGCAAGAGGGCTTATGCTGACCCACAGGATCAAGCTCTATGTGATGAATACAACTTGTCCCTATGCCACAGAGCATAATAAATGCTTGAGACAGGATTCAAAAACTATGAAAAAGAATTGAATCATATACTAGGATTAAATAGGACCAAAGAGAACCCTTTAGTGACTTTTTACTTTGATTAACTAAGGGTGTACAAAGAGGAGTAAAAGATACAGAAGCTAGATGAGTACTTATTGAATCTCTGGCTTTTGAAAAATGCCAACTTAGAATGAATGCATAAAGATATTGGACATTTAAAATTTAGTTCAGAGCCAATGGATGAATAGATCCTGCGTATAATGAACATTGATACATTTGACTATAATACTGAGACTTGGATAAGAGAAGCAATTTCCAAAGGTATGAGGAGATATCAAAATGCCAAGAGTTTTTATTGTGGTAGAGTAGGACATCTGAGAAGGGTTTGCAGTTAAGGCATTCCTAGAAATAATGTCGCCTCTGAGAATGACAAAATTAGAAGGTCTCAATCTTTTGGATTGTATAGAAGATGTGACAAAGGCCAATATTGGACCAAATGAATGTAGATCAACAAGACAAACAAGGAAAGATAATACTATTGGGAAACTCCTTCAGGGCCTCTTGCAGGCCCCCTGGTGAAATTTGGTCCAGTCATTCCCAGTCACTGTCTAGGACATGTCTCACCAGGAAAACTAAAATATTCAATGCCTGCTGAAAAAAAATGTTCTGGATGATGGATAAAACATGGAGAATGAATCAAAAATTTCAATATGAAATATGAAATATATATTTGGCAAACTTCTATAAATGATCAAAAAGAAAAGGTAAGAGTGTGTATAACTAATATTTTAATTAAGGGATTACTGAAAACAGGTGTGGCTGTGACTATCATTATTCCAGAATCTTGGCATTCAAATTGGCTTCTTCAAGAGTCAGATATTAAATTCACAGGAATGAGAGCCATATCTCAGGTGAAACAAAGCACAAGATGTGTTGCATGCTTAGTGCCAGAAGCTCAGAGAGGAAGGATGAGGCCATATGTGATTAATATGGCAGTGAATTTACGGGGTCATGACCTACTCCCACAATGAAATACCCAGATTAACATTCCTGTAGTACCAGAAACTCATGTGAATACTTGTGAGCTATTATTTATAAACAATTTTATTGATATAGATTCGTGTATATTGATACCAATTCAAATTATATTTGTTATATTGACTATGCTATTTTGCTTTCAATATTTATACACCTAAGCAAAGTTATTTTGTCATATTGTATGCATGCATGCTTCTACTTCTGCTTAAACATTTTGTATATTGATGCAGTTTTAGGATATATTTATCATATTGCACTATTTATTTCTACCTCTGATCAAGATGAATATACATTTATTAAATTTTGAGGTCATTATCATCATTTGTCACACAGCTTTAAAGATTTTTTAATATTCTAACATGTGGTCTTACTCTTTAAGTTATATAGGTATTAAGAATTATAGGTCAATAGTCATTGATGTTTGTCATACTTATAGTTAGACTAATCGTATTCTTTAGATACATAAAAATTTTATTCCACATAGACAGGTAATCTTCAACCACTTGAAAGAACTGTGGAATACAGCATTTAAATAACTTAGGGTTCTTTTAACATGAATCATGATTGCTCCTGGCAGTACAAAGCTATTCCTGAGAGCACCAAAGACACTCCACTTGGAGCTTGTTTCCTTCTTGGCAAAACTGGCCTTTTTAAAAAGAACTGTCCATGCCTTGGCCACTGACAAAATACACAGTGTCCAGATAGGACAAACAGGATGCAAAAAAAAGGACTGCCACACATTGCTTATACTGGGTAAGATGGTTTTGAAAATTTTCCTCCCTCTGAAAATGGTCTGTTAGTTATTCTAGGCCTTAGCCAAATTTTGTTGCTCCAATGTTGTAAATGATACTTTGGGTGATTGCCCATGTATCCAGTTATCTCTGTCATTTATTACACATTTTGGAAGTTGTTCGATTGTAATTCCTGATTACTCAAGTAATATTATTTCCCTTCTCATGTCTTCAATGGGGTTGAAGACTAGATAGTCATAGTTACTTTCCTTTCATGACTTAGCCAAGGCATTTCTAATACAAGACTTAGACTCCTTAGGAGAGGATAAATATTGAAACATTCAGCATCTGTTTATTGCTTGATATTTTTATGCTGGTTGTATTTCTAATTTTTATGCTTGACATTTGTTCTTATTGTACATAGTTTTGTATTGTGTTTGTAACTCTCTTATTGAGACAAAAGGGGAAGGTGCTGTGGGAACACTTTCAGCCAGTAGCCATTAAGATACTAGCCAACGTGGGTGCAGTCTCTTCTACTATTAATGCAGTAATAGAGCTTGCAAAGTCACTTGTTCTCTCTCTCTCTCTCTCTCTTGGCTGCTAGATTTGGTTTCTGTTCCTTGCTTGTACAGAGGACTATTGATCTGTGAGTTCAATCCTAAATAAAGAACTCTTTATATTCAATTCTGATTTAGTGTGGGACTACTTTATTGTATTTATCTACAGCACACCTTGCTATTATTCTCACAAACAGTATCCTGGTAGCAGTGATAGCTTAGTTAAGAAGAGAACAAAATAGTACTCTGTCAACTTTAGAGATGAAAGCTATTTTTTAAGCAAGAAAATCTTCTAAAGGTGGTAACTAGTTAGCCTATTTTAAGAAATGTGGCCTATAAAGGGTTCAGCCATTGATAAGAGTGTTCCTGGCTCTGCAAACTATTGTAAAATTTAAATTTATGAGCAATTTCTGAGAAACATCCCAGAAAATTCCTGCTTGCATTTATGTATGATGAGTATTTATATAGAGACTTCAGACTTTAAATATGATAGAACGTACTGAAAGACATCTTTCTGATATTTTTACTGGGTCAAAAAAAGTGATGAATGCAATAGTTAAGAGTAATTGAAGCCTAGGTAAATTGTCTCAGTGGTGATCCCATGATAGTCTTGACCACTTTGCTCACATTCTCACTCCTTTCACTGTTCAACTGGACTTTGGGAGTTCAATCCAGTGCTCTACTCTTGGTCTCTGCCTCTGCTTCCATCAGTTGCTGGATGAAGGTTCTATGGTGACTTTTAAGATATTCATCAATCTGTTTTTGGGACAAGGCAAGTTCAGGCACCCTCTCCAATATTGCTTAAGATCTTAACTGGAGTCATACTTGTGGATTCCTGGAAATTTCTCTAATGTCAGGTTTCTTTCTAGCCACATAATGGCTCCCTCAATCAAAATATCTCTTTCCATGCTCTCATCTCTGTCCATCCTCTATTTCACCAACTCCAGTCAGACAGGGAAGGAACCAGCATAGGACCAAACTAGACCATTTTAATGTGAGTTATAGTTGTATGGCTGGGGAAGACTGTGGGGCCACTGGCAGTGGCACCAAGATTTAACCCCCCTGCTTATACTGGCCTTTTGAGAACCAATTCTCTTCGGATGGAAACCTTGTTTAACATTGATATAATAGGGAGGGCCTTGGACCTAACCCAAAGCAATGTGCCTTATCATCTTTGAAAAGTGAATGGGGGTGGGAGGGGGAGGGGGAGAAAATGGGAGGAGGGAAGAGAGTGGTAATTGGGATTGGTATGTAAAATACAAAACGATAGTTTGTTTCTATAAAAAATGAAATAAAAAGATGAAAAGGTCATACAAAAATGAAAACAAAACTAAACAAAAGGGTAATGAAAACATGGAATTGATATTAAAAGAGAAGAAAGACAAAAATAATGTGTTTAGCACCTGATACTATACAAATCTTGAATGTATTCCAGCTTATTTGACATACATGTAAAACTCAGTAGAAATTGCTCAGCTAATTTTTTTATATTATTTGCCTAGTGATGCAAACAATGAATTGAACCCTCATAATTCATTCATCAATGAAGCTAATCTTCCATACATAGTTTCACAGGCCAATATGATTGAGATAATTCTTCAACTGAGATTTACTCTTCCTAGATAACACTAGGGTATGCCATCTTGACAATGAAAACTAAGCAGGATTTTTTACTTCTTTTCAACTGTATACACAACCAGTAAACCATGATCTTTCCTTTTCTGTTTGTCTTCAAGTTCTCATAATAATTTTCATAACATAAATTTCAGCAAGTCATTAAAATACCAAACTTTAAAAGTCCAAATTGCTTTTCAAATATCAAGTCTTATCTGTGTGCCTATCTCTATAGATTTATAAACAAGTCAAATAGCTCTTACCTCAAAAGTGAAGAACCAGGATGTAGAAACATTCAGATTAAAGTAACAACAAATTCATGTTTTGTCTGCTCCTCAATATCACTCATATCTATGGTTCCAAGAGCTGTGACAGACTCACTTCTCCATGCAAAGACCAACACACACAGTTTTTTCCAGGCACAGGCCAAGACATCTCCACCCAACTACTCCCCTTGGCATCAATTACCATGTCATCTACAATGTCTGAGGGGCACTCTTGTATCTGAATCTGCCCTTTCATCAATTCAGTCCTCCCCAGATATAAAACTCTACAATGTGATGTTTGGCTTCAGCTGTTGGCCATGACCTCTCGGTCTTGCCTCTCTCATACCTTCAAACTCAGTACCAGGCATGAAAATTTTTCACATACAGCCAAAACCAACTGCAACTTGAGAAGTAGAGTTGACCATCCCCCAATTTCCTGATGACAGTTTCTATATTCTTATGATAAAGAAATGATTCCCAGAAGATTTCAACACATTGATGCTGCTATTTATCAGTAACTGATTCTCCATCCCCACTGACCAGAATACATTACTTTCTCTTTAAAAGAAATATTTTACCTCAATAGTATTGATTCATTGAAATAACTGACTTGTCAGCCTTGAAGTAAATGCTCACCACATATTTTTAATTTAAACTATCAGAGAAACAACTCCAGTAGAGTCTTTGCTTCATTTTGCATCATCACAAGTAAAATCACCATTGTCTACATTTCTGTCAACATTCCTAATTTCTATGATACAACATTATATTACATATATTATTTACTTTTCCTCCATTTTTGAAATCTAGATATATTCCAATGTATTGCTTTGCAAACAGTTTTATTAAAAAAATACCCTCACACACATTACCTAGGGGATAAAGGAATAGTGCTACTCACAAATTTACAAAAATTATTGAGCTATGACATTTAACTCAACCTCTTTTTCATTTTCCTTTTACTTATTAATTTTTTCCATCATGTGGAAGCTGTAGACTGTTCACAGAATATAATGCATATGCAGTTTTAGACATGTAGTAAGTTTTTTCAACTATAAGTTGTTGAAGATAGGGTTACTACTGCTGTGATAAAACACCATGTTCAAAAATAACTTGGGGAGGAAAGAGTTTATTTGTCTTAGACTTTCACATCATAGTCTGTCTTGAAGGAAGTCAGGGCAGGAACTGAAGCAAAGCAGGAACCTGGATGAGGAAGTGCAGACACCATTGAAGAGTAGTGTTTACTGACTTGCTTCTCATGGTTCGATCAACCTGAGTTCTTAAGAACACAGAACCACCAACCTCACCTACAATGGACTGGGCCCTCCTACCACAATCACCCATTAAGAAAATGCCCTACAAGCATGTCTGCACCCCAATATGGGAAAAACTGAGGTTCTCAGTGCTCAAATGACTATATCTTGTGTCAAGTTGATGTAAAAACTAGTCAGTACACAAGTACTCTAGTTAATCTTGCAAAGTTCAAACAAGGCAGAATCCAAATTCCTACCTTTATAGCCTGTTTTGTACTGAGATAATCTGCAATGTCAGTTTTTGTTACTCAGACATATACATATTCAGTAAATGAAAAGAGAAAAAATGTTTGGTATTCTTGATATTCTAAATATTTCTGGCCATAGTAAGTGTGGATTTGGACTTTTTTATAGTCTAGAGAGAATTGTACCATTAAGTTGGATCCATTGCTCTCAAGAAACTAGGCCTTCAATGTTACATTGTGAATCGAGAACTATCATTTGTCAACATTTGTGTAATGAACTAATAACTTAGCGAAAAGTTACATTAAACAAGCCCTGAGAGACTAATGTATTAAAATTAGAAAGCTACTGCATTAATTTAATGTGGAACACTTAGCATGATACTTCCATTTCCTGTCACTTTCCCACTAGCATCCACAGGCCCTTTTTGCAGACAATGTTACATGAAAAGTTAAATTGCAATCAGACTATCACTTCATATTAAGTAATTATAACATCAAGGAAGTTGTTCAGTATTCATGGTTAATTGCACATGTCATGAACCCTGGTTACATATATTATATTTTGAAAAATCTTCTGCATGACCTACAAAATATTTCATGGGTCTTATCATATTCCTTTTTAATATGTGATGGACAGTGATGGGCATGCATTTATAAAGTTGGTCTCCCTATATTGGTAGGCTTTAATAAATCATATACAAAGCATGTAGTTTCTGTGGAGCATTCTATCTTAGACATGACAGCTTTCATATACAAACTGTACCCACACACCTCACTTACATTTCAGATGTGGTCAATGAGTTGTCCTACCTCAACGTAGTTAATGAATTCTTGTTACAGGACTGGATCCATCAGAGGATCTATAGATATTTTAATAGCATTTGTTAAATGACTGAACATACAGATTCATTGTCTAATTGTTTGTTTAACATTTTTTTATTTTATGGTTTTGACTAATAATATTATGGACTTTATAGTACTAATAGCTAACATATTAACCCAAAATGATTACATTTTTAAAAGTAGTTTCACTTTAAAATGTAGACATTTTCTTCATGTTTCACAGTAAAGAAAATTTTATGAAAGTAATATGTAAGTCAGTAGATTTAAAAGAAATGGTATACAACTGAGTTTAAATAACATTTATAAGTATATTATAATTCTATAGCTAAATAAACATATATAAAACTAATTGAAATCAATGATATTTAAAATAAATTTACATGGATGATACATTACTGAACATTTAAATTTATCTGTTCTAACATATATTATCTTTTATGTAGTGATTCTCTCTAAATTCTATAGTGTGTCTAAGACATTGAAATAAGCATAGTTGTCAATGAAGTTATCAGTTTTAAAATCTTTAAGAGCTAAATAAATGAAACAATCCAGTTTTGCTTTGAGGGAATGTGTTGACTGAGGATTCTGTTCCACTGGTTCCTGCAGTTGTTAAGTCCCAAAGAAATCACACAGAGGTATACAGTAAGTAGAAACAAGCCTAGTATCTCAGGCTTTTTATTAACTCTTATAACTTTTATTAGCAATAATTCCTGTTTGTGTTAACCAAGTAGCTTGGAACCTTTTCTAGCAAGGCAGGCACATCTTCCTTGTTCTGTGTCTGGCATCTTCTCTGTCTGGGTGATGACTATAGATGAAAACTTCCCTCTTTCCAGAATTCTTATTGCCCCACCTCTACTTCCTTCCTGGTCACCCCACCTACACTCCCTGCCTAGCTACTGCCAGTCAGCATTTATTTAAAATACAAGTTACTGAGTACAGACCATTGTTCCACAGCACTTCCCCCCCCCCTTTTTATTAAAATAAAAACTCTTAATCAAATCTCCTTTGTTTAACTCTTCTACTGACCATTATCCATAGCAACTTGTATCAATATTCTAAACAGTGACAAATATCTATAATCCATTTTTGGGAATGTGAGTGTAGTTTTCTGGGCTAATTCCTGCTGATTGGGGTACTGATAATCTTATGGGGACCTAAAGAAAATTTAAAATTATGATCATGTCCTGAATGGAGTATCTTTTAAGGCTTGATTATTTCATACAGCAGTCTTTGAAGTGTTCTGGATGTAGAACTCAGATATCTGGGTCAGTCTTCCTATTGGAGATTTCTTAGTGATTCTTCCTTTGTCAAACACATTTTTTCTTATTACAGAATGAATCCACAGTCCCTCATTTCCTGCAGAAACAAAAGCAAAACTTTTTCTCCAAAGAAACATATCTTTTGAGTGAAATTTTAAAGTCAAAGCATTTTCAATATATATATTGGATTAATTCAGCAGCATTTATAATGAAATATTTTTTAGCAGCTTTTGCTCCTTCCTCAATCATCAAACAATTTAAAGGCAATGCAATAACATACAGTATCCAGACTCTGTGTATTTTTCATCTTTACGTGGCTTATTTTAATCTCTATTTCTTTTATTTTTATTTTTAATTTTTGGCTTTTTGATACAGGATTACTCTGTGTATCTTTGGTTGTCCTGGAATTCACCAGGTTGTCCTTGAACTCACAGAGATTTGCCTGCCTCAGCCTCCCAAATGTTGGGATTAAAGGTGTGTGCCACCATACCCAACTACTCTCTTTTTTTCTTTTTTTTTCTTTTAAGGGCTTTATCATTTTTATTTCTCCAAAGCCTACATATATTTTTAAATATGCAGTAAACTGTTTAGAGGTTTCTTTGTCTTTGAATCTATCTTTACTGTATATCTCTCTTTTTCTAAACACATGAGTCTTTAATTTCCTAAGCAAATTGGCTAGGGTTAAAGCCATGGCTTTGACAGCTGGATCCAACCCATACCATGACTTTCTGAGAGTCTAGCTTCATGGCAGAGGTACTGCTGAAACCATGTTTATTGCCACAACTCTATGGATTTTAAAGGTCCCTGCCACCACCAAAATGTATGCAGCCAGATTTTACCAACACCATTTAAATGTTTCATGCCAGGACCTCTTAAAAGAGTTGCAAGATTTTGTAGCTAAAGCTGAGTCAGGAAGCCTCTCTTAAATGAGAGTGTTTGCCTCTAACAAGCAGAGCCCACTTGAGAAAGTACTGTTATCATGAAGCCATGCTCTATTCTTTTCTATATAGAACTTCTCAAGTTCTCTCATGCTTTATGTGGATTTGGTCAGCCCCACAGCACGCCATTTTGTTGACTGAAGTTTCTCTCCTGCCCAGTTTCCACAGTCATTAAATCCCAAAGAAATCACACAGAGGTTTACATTAATTATAAACTGATTGGCCAAGTATATCAGGCTTCTTATTAACTCTTATATTAGCCCATAATTCTTGTCTCTGTCAACCATGCATCTTGGTACCTTTTTTGACAAGGCATTCACATCTTGCTTGCTCTGTGTGTGGTTTGCTCTATTATGACTGAAGACTGAGTCTTCCCTCTTCCCAAAATTCTCATTGCCCCTCCTCTACTTCCTGCCTGATTGCCTGGTCAGAGACTGCTGTCTGAGATGATCAAGCATCACAGGATATTCCAGTCAGAACTTGTTCATAATTCTAAATTTTCTTTCGGTCCCCATAAGATTATCAGTACCCCAATCAGCAGGAAGTAACTTGGAAAACAATGCCCACATTCCCAAAAAATGGATTATGGAGCTTTGCCTTTGTTTAGAATGTTGGTTATAAGTTGTTATGGATAATGGTCAGTAGAAAAGCTTAAAAAATGAGATTTGATTAAGAGTTCTTGTTTTTTAATAAAGAGGGGAAATGTTGTTGGACAATGGTCTGTACCCTGTCACTTGTTTTTTAAATAAACACTGATTGCCCCATAGTAATGCAGGAAGTATAGGTGGGACAACCAGGCAGTAAGTAGAGGCAGGACAACAAGAATACTGGGAAGAGGGAAGAGTCATTCTGCAGTTGTCTTGCCAGACACAGAGCAGGCAAGATGCGACTGCTTCACTGAAAAAGGTACCAAGCTACCTGGCTAACACAGACAAGAATTATGGGCTAATATAAGTTTTAAGAGTTAATAAGA
>LOJH01057998.1:0-11471 GCA_001685095.1 Ellobius talpinus | reverse complement strand
GGGGGAGGGAAATGGGAGGAGGGGAGGAGGTGGAAATTTTTAATTAAAAAATAATAAAAAAATAAAAACTAAAATGCTTTTCTTTTTAGCTGGCCCAGAACTTGGGACTACCTCAGCCTTTAAGCGTTGGTATTACATGTGATTACTATCATGCCTGGATTTATAAGTCTTTAATTTGACTTCAAGATGTGTACAGTTCAGATTTCTAGAACCTTTTCATTGCGGCAGCCTGGCACTATACCTAATTAAAAAACAGCAGCAAAACCAAGGTCCTCCTGGTAGAGAGGGTTCAAAGCCTGTCATCCCCCAAGGGCCCTTGTTGTCAAGTCTCTATTCTAAGCACCACTCCAAAGTCCATCAGACTTCAACTATTCCTGAAGAATTCTCATGAAAAGCCTTTAGCATTTCTTTTTTGGGAAGGCAAAAATCTGAATAAATAAGTCGGCATTATTTTAAGAGCAGGAATCTTGGGGGGGGAGTGAGCAGAAGAAGTGAAGGAATGCTAATGAATCGTGTCAAAGCTGCCAGGGCCTGCTCTTGAGGAACAAAATATGTTTAGAATGTGTGTCTCTCATGGAGCCATTTGCGGGGCAAAGAAAAGAGGGAGAATTGGCTTAAAAAATGAAAGGCAGTCTGTGAAATTTAGTGACACGCCAAAGGCCACTGGCAAAAAATGTCTGGGAACCAGTGTTACACTCTGGCTGACCCTTGCAGGGCTGCACCCATGAACTCCATGTCACATGTCACAGTGAACAGGGCCACATCCTCAGCATCACTTCTCTTTCTCCGACTGGAAACCCCGACAGAATCAAGGCCAAGGAAAGCTCCCTCCACAAGCTCTGTGAGGGGAGTAGGAGCCTGAGGCAAAAGCCCTTGCAACTTGGAAGTTAACATTTTCATCTGAACTGTCACATATCAATTTGCAATAAGTTAATTTGTAAACTGAAAAATTCTATCACAAGATTTTACAAGGTGCTCTTAATTACCGTATTGTCAGCTATCCAGTAGAACCTGCCTTGTCCCTCCATTGGATGGCTTAGGCTGTTACTACTGTTTGCCTACTTACATTGCCACCAGCCTATTGTTTGTTGGCTTTAGCTCGTAAGCAACTGGAGCCCTCATTAGAAAGTTCGCCCAGCTATCTGTCTTCTCTCCCACTTGGCTTTTAGGACAGGTTTTCCCATCTCAGTTAATGGCAAGTCCCATCTTTCTGTCTTCCATTCCCTAATCGACAAGTTATCCTGGATTTTTATCTCCCTCTTTGCATGTCCCTGGTCCTCGCTCTTGTGCAAACCATCTTTCTCCTGGACTGTCACGGAGACACTATTTGTACCCTCTTCTGTCATGACCCTTGGCAGGGAAGCCTCAACTCTGTGTTTAAGGCTGCCACTTACAAAAGAGAAGTTAGAGAGTTAGAGTATGTCACCAGTTTTCTTTCTTTTCATGTGTGTGTGTGTGAGAGAGAGAGAGAGAGAGCGAGAGAGAGAGCGAGAGAGAGAGCGCGAGCGAGAGAGAGCAAGCATGTGTGTCCCATCCTGCACATATGGAGGTCAGAGGGGCACCTTGGGTGGCAGTCCTTGTCTTTTGTTTTGTTTGAGGTAGTCTCTTGCCTCCCACCCCCAATGTGTATGCCAGGCTAGCTGGCTTGTGAGATTCTGGGAATTCTCTTCCTTTTTTTTTCTTCTGAGGCAGGGTTTCTCTGTGTAACAGCCCTGGCTGTCCCTCTGTAGCCAGGCTGGCCTCAAACTCACAGAGATCCGCCTGCCTCTGCCTCCTAGGTGCTGGGACTAAAGTAGTGCACACCATCACTGCCCTACTCTGAGAATTCTCTTATCTGCCTTCTGTCTTCCTGTAGGAACGCTAGAATTGCAGACACAAGTTCACAGCTTTTTGTACATTCTGGGGATTCAAACTTAGGACTTCATGCTTGCTTGGTGTGGTGGTTTGAATGGAAATGCCCCAGCCCCTGCCTTAGTCCCTAGTTAAAGAAGAGGTGTGGCTTATGTTGGAGAAGGTGTGTCACTAGGGGCGGGATCTGAGGTTTCAAAAGCCTGAAACTCAAGCTAGGTCCAGTCTGGAGTTCTCTCTCTGCCTGTCTGCCTAGAGTCAGCCTTCCCTCCATGTGAGTCATGCGCTAACCCTCTGAAACTGTAAGCAGCTGGCAGCTTTCCCTTTACAAGCTGCCTTGGTCACCGAGGCTCTTCACAGCAACAGAACAGTAAGAGCATGGGCGAGAGCTTTGTTCCCTGAGCTGTCATGCCGTCCCTGTCATTTGTTTGCTTTAATGACTGTCATTCTGAGTAGGTGACATGGAATCCCAACTTAGTTTAGCTTTGCTCTAATGCACGTGCGCTTCACCATGTTTCTTCCATGTTTACTGGCCATTAGTGTTTCACCTTTTGAGAACCATTTCACTGGCTCATTTCCTGATGGTGCCGCCTGATTTCTTGTTTTCTGAGTTCTTTACTGTTCGAGGCATTTGCTGTCTGTCATATGTAGCCGGCGAAGAGTTTCTCAGTTAACTGGTTCTGCTGCTTCACAAAAGCCTGTTTAGCTTCGTGAGGTCCCACTGTTGGCTTTACTCCCTTAGCAATTGGAATCCTTGCCGGAAAGCCTTGTCTATGCTTTTTTCTTGAAATGGTTTCCCTGTTTCTTTCCCTTAGAGTTTCAGGTGCTATATTAAGATCTTTGACCCATTTGCAGATGATTTGTTTTGTACAGACTGATGGATAGGGATCTAGTTTCATTCTTATATATGCGTGGCTATCCAGTTCTCCCAGCACCACGCTGAAGAAGCTGCCTGCCTTCCTTGGCAGTGCTAACGCCACTTCTCTCTCAATTACTGACTGTACTGTTATTCTGTTTTATTTTGCTTTTAGCATTATCGCAATTTAAATGATCACATTTTCTTACTTGTCTTACACGCTAAATATAGGCTCACGAGACTGCCAGCTTACCATGGTCCCTCAGGGCTAAATACTTGGCTTAGAATCACAACTGAGCACTGGACAGGTGATCAGTAAGTCCTATTCTCCCCTCCTCTCTTCCCTTAACCTCCCTTCTTTCTCTTTCCTTTCTTCACTCCATGCCTTTCTTCTCATCCCCTTCCTGCCTCCTTCCCCTTTCCTCTCCTCTCCTTCATGATGGGAACCCCACTTTATTGCCTAGGTTAACCTCCAATCGCTAGGCTCAGGAGGTCTATGTGTCTGAACCTCTCATGTAGCTGAGGCATCAGGCATGTGCTACTGACTTCTCTGACTGTCCTGGAACTCACTCTGTAGACCAGGCTGGTCTCGAACTCACAGAGACCCTCCTGCCTTTGCCTCCCGAGTGCTGGGATTAAAGGTGTGCGCCACCACCACCACCTGGCATGTTTTTTCCAACTTTTTTTTGTTAAACTAGAAATCTTTAATTCATAGAAAAGATGAAAGAGATGTATATCCATATATGTTTATCTGGGGTGAATCTGGGATTCTGCAAAGAGGTGGATTTATGCTAAATCACTAAATTTTGCCAAATTTTATGCTCTCCCTTCTTTATAAATATTTCTCTATACATGTAAGATCACACAGAAATCTTGCCCCCTTCCTCCCCAACCATCTGAGAGCAGAATCCTGACAGTAAGATTTTACCTGAGTACTTTACTGTGCATCTCCAGAGAAGTTAAATGCAATCCAAGGTCTTACATTTAAAAGTTATCTTAACATTTATTTCTGTCCATGCATGTACACCAGAAGATGATTTGCAGGTACTGGTAGCCATGGGGGTCTCAGGGACTGAGCTCAGGTCCTCAGACGTGGCAGCAAGCACATCTACTCATCTAGAAATCCTGCAGATGCTGAGCTTTCTTGTAGACCGAGACAGAGCAATGACCTAGCTCAGTGCTTCTCAACCTATGGGTTGAGACCCCTTGGTGGGATCTAATGGCCCTTTCATAGGGGTCACATATCAGATATCCTACATATCAGATTTATAACAATAGCAAAATTACAGTTATGAAGTATCAATGAAAAGAATTTTATGGTTGGGGGTGGCCACAGCATGTGTAACACTGTTAAAGGGTCGCAGCGTTGGGAAGGTTGAGAACCACTGATCTAGCTTGTTCTGCTGTGGGAGTGGTTTTGGGATAGGGTCTCCTGTAGCACAGGTAGGATGGGAGCCAGTTGAAGTCCAGGATGACCTTGAACTTGTGATGCTCCTGCGCTACCACTGGAGAGGCTGGGGTGACCAGCCTGTGTGCCATCACCTTAGGTTTAGAAGGTAGTCAGGGGTTAGATACAAGGCCTTTTGGGTCCCAGATGGTGCTCTTCCTGCTGAGCCTACAGTACCTCTTGCAATTTTATGTCAGAAGGAACTAGAAGAAAGCCAGGCTTGCCTCTTGGGACGATTTTCATTTAACTGCTGAGACCCCAGTATATTCAGCTGAGATCCAAAGCTTAAGAGAGCCCCTGAATAGCAAGAAGGATGCAGGAAATATGGCAGCACACTGATGCCCTTGGAACAAAACCCATGGTGGCAGAACCTTTGAAAACAGACAGGAAGCCATACTGTATTTTTACTTTCTCAGCGCCATGCCTCATACATCATCTGATCTTCATTTTCTTCTAATCATCCTATGTTATCGATAGGATTATTAACAAATAAAACAATGGACACAGTTGAGTGTTAGAAAATACATCTGTAGGTGGTGGTGTACGCCTTTAATCCCAGCACTCAGGAGGCAGAAGCAGGCAGATCTCTGTGTGTTCGAGGCCAGCCTGGTCTACAGAGAGAGTTCCAGGACAGTCAGGGCTACACAGAGAAACCCTACACGAAAAACCAAAACGTCAAACAAACAAAAAATTTAAAAAATGTAAATAAACAAAAAAATCTATTGTTTTCCTGCTCTTCAGCATCTTAGCACTGCTGACACTTTAGCACGTCCTTCCGGGTCCTCCCTTGTGCACACACGCACATCCACAGTCCCTAATCAGACTGAGCTCATACTGAACATGTTACTGCTCCTCATTTCTCTCTGTCCCATCATCACCTCTCATCTAACATGCACATCATATTTGAGCTTTTTCAATTCTCCCATAATGTCCTCTATTACTGCTCTATCTAACCAAGTCATTGCCACAGCCCTAGTGACTGCTCCTAGTGTCTAAGTGCCTTATATCCTGTTTAATCTGGTCAGATCCACTTCTAGGTCATCACTGAGTTACTGAGGCAATCAGGCTGTTTATTTTGCAGAATGTTACTAGATTTGTCCTATTGCTTTTTTCATGGTGTTAAGTTTTTTCTAATTTCAGTATTTTTTCAGTTAGAAATTATATATAAAAGCATTAAAGAGATCAAATTATATGCCAAAGGTGATGTGTATTTCATGAACATTTATACCAGAAGACATTTAACGCCAGTTAATCCACTAGGAGTAAAGCATACATCAATCAATGCCTGGGTTAGTGTGAAGACAGTCGGATCTTCCAAGCTTCTTTTAAGGCTCTAGCAGGGGAGTGCAGGTATGCATACACCCTTGAGCAAAGAATGGTCCTCTATCAGGGATGGGAGTCCTCACAGAATGGGTGTGTAGCTCTGGAAGGGATACATGTGGACCAGTGAGGGAGGAGAGCAGGGGACTCAACCCTAATGAGCAGTAGGGGACAGAGCTGAAGCCAGACTACCCTCACATCGACTCTGCTTTAGTGTACAGATGTGACTTTCCCCTTGTGGCTAAGGGGTCAAGGAAGAAGAGAGGAAGTAGAGATGGAGGGAAGATGTGTGCGGTTGGCTGCCTTGGTTGTATACTAGTGTTCATTAATCATTCACCATAATGGTTTTGAATTTAAAAATTTCATTTATTTATTATTTTTGCATGTATATGTTTCTCATGTTTGTATTGGAAACTAACATTGTTTAATCATAACTCTTAATATTAATGGTCTCAACCACCCAATAAAGAGACACAAATTAACCTACTGGATCAGAAAACAGGATCCATCTTCTTGTTGTCTCTAAGAAACACACCCCATGAGCAACAATAGACATTACTGATAAGTATTTCAAAATCCTGGGTAATTGGGTTTCTTTGCAGATGCAGTAAGTCAGATCAGGCTGAATTAGAAGTCCAGGTTTATAAAGTCCAAGAGAAACAACTCCCAGGTGACTCTTGGGGAAGGGAAGCAGGAGAGAAATCATGCTGTGGGGCGCAGTTTTAAACACCCTATGGATGAGGGCGTGGTCTTGAATAGCTGGGGGAGGGTGAGGGGAAGGGGGGCGCTGACCCTTGGAGGGCCTTCTGAGAGGGGAGGGTTTGGAATGGAGGAGTGGGGCTGAGTTCCCAGCCGAACATCTGGGAGGGGGTTGCAATGGGGCCCAAGCTGGAGATTCCTAACAGCTACCTTAGCCGGTATGGGTGGAAAAGGGTGTTCTAAGAAAACTGGCCCAAGAAGCAAGCAGGTATAGCCATTCTAATATCCGACAAAATTGAATTCAAACCAAAACTAGTCAGAAGAGAGAAGGAGGGACACTTCACACTCATTAAAGTAAAACTCCAACAGCAGGGAATTACCATTCTAAGCATATGTGGACCAAACACAAGAACACCTGACTCTATAAAAGACACACCGTTACACTTAAAAATGCAGATTGACATAAACACAGTGACAATGGGTGATTCCAATAGGCTGCTCTCATCAATGGACATGTTGCTTGGAAAAAGTTAGAGAGACTCTAAGAGTCAAATGACATTTCAATGAATGGGCCTAAGAGACACCCACAGAACATCCCACCCCAACAATAAGGAATACATATTTTGCTCAGTAGCCCATGAAACTTTCTCCAAAGCAGAATTATAAAAATATACTTTCAGAGAACCATAAAAACATACTTTAAAAATCGAACTTGTATCAAGCTGAAAAATAAAAGAAATTGATGAATCTCTACCTATATACAGCCTACCAACATTAAACTAAGATCAAATAAATACTCTAAATAGACCTTTAAAGCTCTGTGAGGATGAAGCAGTAATTAAGGATCTCCCAAGTAAACCAATCCTTGGCCCAGATGAATTTAGTGCACAATTCTACCAGACCTTGAACTAATACTCCTCAAACTATTCCAGAACATGAAGCCATCATTGCCCTGACACCAAAACTGGACAAGACTCAACCCAAAAAGAAAAATATAGGCCAATATCTCTGATAAACATGGATACAAAACTCTCAAAAATACTTGCAAATTAAATTGGAGAACATAATAAAAAGATTATCAACCATGAGATCAGGCAGTATTCACTCCAGAGATGCAGAGATGGTCAACACGTGTAAATCACTCAGCACAACCCAACACTTCAATAGACGAAAGGACACAAATCACATGATCATCTCATTAGATGCAGCAAAGGCCTTTGACAAAATCCAGCAACATGCCTTCATGGTAAAAGTCTTGAGAGACTATGGGTAGAGGGAACATGTCTTGGCACAGAAAAGGCAATATGCAGGGAGGCCACAACCAGCATCATCCTAAACAGAAAAACTCAAAGCATTTACAATAACATCAGGAATAAAACAAGGATGTCCACTGTCTCTCTCTGCTTACTCTGTGTCCTAATGTTTGGTCTACTTAGTCTTAGAGCATTAAGACAAATGAAAGAGATAATGGGGGAAACAAGAAAGGAAGGAGTCAAAGTATCTGTATTTTCGGAAGACAGGACTCCCTCATCCCAAATATTGGTGGGACATGCCCGTAATCTTCTTGTCATCTTACTTGCAAGGCACAGTTCAGTTTGCAGGTCTACTTGCAGATGCAAGAGACACAAAGAGTACCCTACATAGTCCAAAGAACTCAGTAAGAAAGACAGCACAAACAGAGTGAGGCCCTTGGGGCTAGCTAGCAGCTTCTTGCCTTGCCTTTCAGCAATGTTCCTCCCTTCTCTACCTTTCTCCTTCGGAAACGAGCAAAACAACTCTAGTAGAGAATTTATGACATCTTTAGACTCATCCTTCTCTTCCCCTTCCAATGCTGCCGAGGACTGAACCAGCCCTTGCATCTGCTGGGCAACATGCTCTTCTTCAGATCTCTGAAGTGACCCATATACATTCCATTCTGACGCATGCCACTCAGCATGGCCTGACACACAAATGTGCGCCCAACTCTGCTCTGTTCCCCTTGGCTCTGGCTGCTGCTGCTGCTTTCAAGAATGATGTTATCACTGTCACCTTGAGGAAGAATAATCTATCATTTGGTTTTGAGCACAGAGAATAATAAGAAAAAAAATCAATGGGACAAAAAGCAAATATGACTGGCAGTGATACTTCATTACCATCTTTCATAAAGAAAAGTAAAACTGAAGAGCGACTGCTTTCACAAAGTGGAAGCCTGCAAATGTGACCTCCATCTTTCATAGATTTTCTCTAAACTCGAGAATCTTTTATTGGCTACAGCCCAGCATTTCTCTTCACCCTCCGGCCAACATTTTGGCTTGGTTGGGAACAGCTGTCAGTATTTCTCCTTGCTGCTTGTCAGTCAAAAACTGTGCTCATGTTGGAGGCTTGGCTTCAACCCACCTAGGGTGTCGAAAGCATTAACTTCTTCACACCCGGTCTTCCCCAGGTTGTGCACGGAAGTCCATCTCAGTCAGTATAGTGTAGCATCACTAGCTAATCTGAAAGTGGCCCAACGTCAGAGAGACTTTCTACATATTTCAGACATCTATGACGAAGTGACGAATTTTACTATGGGCACCAAGTTAATGTGGACAAAAGGGATGTGTCTGGGGCAACAGGAAACCAAAAGTGCTGGTACATAATTGCTCCAATTCTCAAAACAAAACAAACCGCTCCTTTATACAGCCTGGGGGATTTGGTTAAGAACTAAAACAAACAATGCCTGGCATTAACCAATCAGTGCACATAAGTGTATGTTCCTCCCGTGCTCTTAAGAACTGAAATCACTTTCTTTTAAACTGACAGTCACATATCTCTCCATGTTTGTATATGATACATTTTATTCAACAATTCCCGAATTGCTTTCCTGGCTCACCTCACGTCCATCTGATCAAGACTGCAGGTAAGAAGGTCTTTCAAAGGCTTTCTGTGTTTATGACTGTACACCCCCCAGAAATGCCACAAACATCCCGACAATAGAGCCGAAACCTGAAGCAGTCTGGTGACATTCCAAGTTTTGAATGGAATGTGAATCTATTACGATTACTAGGTAACTTTATTGATATCCTCAAACTGTGCCAGATGTTAAAACCGCCAAAGAAAAGACAGAAAAAAAACACTCCAGGACTCCAATTTGGGGGTATTTTTGTATGGAAATTGTGTTTTCTTATGACTCATTTCAAAATCACACCTTACTTTCCCTGTTTAATTGCAATCTCAGTTTTCAGGAAGCAAAGAGAAATAAGATACACAATATAAGTTTCTCTCCCATTCAGCTTTTAGCCTCAACAGCCCTGCATTTTCATTGGCAAGGTAGGCCAGGCAACGACAGAGAATTAGAAAGCTATTTTAAGAAGCGCTGGATCGAACGAGTGCTACTACATCATGGCTGACTCACCCATCCACTCAGCACTCATTACTCGGTAGCCATGAAGCCACGCTAATTGGACAGTGGCTTACTGCCAGCTCATGTTGACATGACCCACAATTCCCTGGCTTCCAGCCATTCTGTCTTTTTTTATCACACCTTCTTCTTCTTCTTTTTTTTTATCTGGTTGGGAAGTGAAATAATTTTAAAAACCTCTCTCAAGCGCTATTTAACTTCTTATCATAAATTAAAAGTTTAATTAAATACCTTGTTTGAGGCCTGGGTCCTATGATTAAATATGACAAAGTAATAGTTATGATTACTGATCAAGTGAGGAACTTTATAGCTCTGAACTTTGTCTTAAAAGCTATTATTAACTTTAATTGAGACAGTTAAGAGTCTCCATTATAGGAGAAAGAAAGAAATGTAAGGGATATTTTGATCATATATTTAAAAAAAGCTTAAAAATGAATGAATACACAAATTACTTCACATAATTTAATTTGGACGACACTGTGGTTAAAGGACATGTTACAGATTCATATCAAATGCTGATCACTGTGGTCACTTTATATCAAAGATAAGCAGGCATAATAGAAAGAGTCTTTTAAAATGCCTTTGAAATCAGGCCACTTAAAAATACTTTTTATATGGGTCTGGTTTTTCGTATATTCAAGTCCTGCTACTACGCCAAAAGAGGAACATGTTTCTGAATGTTTCTTTAATTAGGATTCACTGGCCTCAGGATTAAAAAAAAAGGTAACAGGTTTGAAAACAGCTTATGTGTGTCTCATTTAAAATTAGCTGTTCCTGTGGCTGTCCACATTGGCTCCCCTCTCTGCTGTCAGCAGCATCCTATATCCTCCAAAGACACAATCATTACAGCCCGCGCTCCCTGCCCATGGCTGGGCTTTCATTCACCCCCACTGAGACCAAGGTCCCAGTTTCAGGGCTGGAAGTCACCTTTGCCTTACTATAAATAAATTCTGCGTTCAGGCATTTCAGAATTATTAGCCCTCAATTCTAACACTTGAAAACTTCCTACTTGCCTGTAAGTAGTTGCTCAGAATATTTTGACTTCTTATTTATTTGCTTTTTTTTCCATCTCCTGCCAAGTCTCACTAATGCAACTTGGAAAATTGCAACACAGCTTTTAATGAGGATTCTGAGCTAAGAGCCATTTCACCAGCAAAGACTGTTCTCTCCTTTTATGGGAATAATAACACCTACTGTTTCTATAGCGCCAGCCTTCCAAGAAGTTGAGCATATCACGTTTCATTAATCTGAATGGCAACCTGCCTGTCAAGTTGGGATCCAGCATTGCTACTCTCTGCATACGCATACTGAAATTGAGGTCATTAAATGAAATTATTTTCTCAGGACTATAAACCCTGAAATCGTTAAGGACTCACGCTCTGCCTGCATCTCGCATACTCTGCCTCTCTTCTAGGCTGTCGCGCAGGCATCCACTGTCCTCTGTGCTCTTTTGCTACCATCTCCTGTGAACGCGTGAGACATCACCTTAGAACTAGGGGTGCTGACAGAAATGAGCCACAGACCTGTACAGGTGTCTTTTCTGGAGTCTTATGGTTCTTTCCCTTCCTGAACAGCTTGTTTCCCATTTCCAAGGTCTTTTCCTGCTTCCCAATCCAAGCACCTCCTCAATTCCTGGCCAGCAACACCACTTCTCTCTCCCTCCAGCACTAACCTAGAACATTTCAGGGATCAGAGACCTGTAAGATAGGGTTACACCTCAGGGATCACCTAGGTCCACCCCACCACTCTGAGAAGGGTATACTTTTGCAAAGTTGAGTCAGTTCCTTGGTCAGTAGACCCTGACTTCTCCTGTGCACTCATGGGCATTTTTCCTGTTTCCTAGAGAATCAATCCAGTTTTCTTTTCCTCCTGGAAATTTTCTATTGGCTTAAGTAATGGAATTGGTTAGCTCTACCGTAGAA
>LOJH01057996.1:443-11471 GCA_001685095.1 Ellobius talpinus | reverse complement strand
TTAACCAATGAAAGTAACACATAGACAGATGACCCTCCTCCATCAAGTCATGACAATGGACATCTCTAAAAATTGTCAATTGTCCCCAAGGGACAAAACTATGATGGAGACCTATTATTCCAGTGCCTCCTCAGTTGACTAGCAGAGGAAGAAAGAGGAAGTTGGAAGTATCTGCTTTGCAGACATCATTCTTCCTGGACTTAATACAGGTCCTGTGGCCTCAACGCAGGGGATACTGGGAAGTGTAGTCTACTTTGTGGTCAAAAAAAGTAGATGGCCTTGTCTGGGTAGCACACAGCCATGCCTCTGCAGCACCATTTCTCTGGGGTATTGGGTGATAAGAAGAGGAGGCTCCTGGGCTCTCAGCAGGTACAATGGAAGGTGGTCTCAGAGGGTTTGGGCTCTGTGCCCCCCACACACTCAGGATGCTATGTCACTGTATCCCTATGCAAGAACAAGGAAGCCAGAAGGCAGGGAAGAAAATGCTCTCCCTGAGGTCACAGAACCAGGTTCCATGCCTACATGTCCCCACCTTGAGGATGTACTCTGCAGGATGTCTATATCCTGCCCCAAGTCCCTCATTCATACTGTCACAACTTACATCATAGACTCGGGCCCCATCAGATGCCAACATGTGACCACCTAGTGTCACTCAGTAAGAAATTACAGGGCTGGCTAGAGTCCTGATTGAAGAGACTGAAGATCCAAGACTGTCTGGAAGGAGGTCACTTCTGTTCCCTAATAAATCTACTTTTAGATTAAAAAGCAACTAATAGTCTCATATATTTTACATTGGTATGGATTTTTTGTATATTGATATAAATTTAAGGTCATTTTTGTCACAACATACTGAAAGTATTATACCTATGCAACACATTTAAAATTGTAAAGTTCTAGTCTTTGAAAGCTTCTATTACAAATTATTTATGATAAATAAGATAACAATAAAAATTGGAGTAAGAGTTTAGATGTAGACAGAAATAAACTTTATTTAACATCATATATTTTAGATATATAGGTGGCCTTCAAACACTTCAGAGATCTACAGAATATGACAGTTAAGATGTTTTAATAACATAAGGCTTTTCATGACAGTGAGATATGTCTGTTCTTGGCAGCACAAATCTACTTCAGAGAAGATGGTGAGCATCTAAAAACCTATATATGAAGTTTGCTTTAAATGTGACAAAGCTACCCACTGGGCAAGAAACTGCCCTTCCTTTGACTGCTGACGGCATACTGTCCAAATTGGACAAGCAAGACACAAAAGGATGTGACTGCCAAACTTTACCAAGACAAGGTAGACAAGTCCTTCAAATTCCTGCTTCACAGAAAAGTCTGTCAGATATTCTAGGCCTATAGGATGCTCCAACATTGCAGAGGAACCTTAAATGATTGTCCAGAGAGTCAGTTGTTTCTATCATTTCTCAGTATTAGAAGTTGTTTGCTCTGCACTTCCTGTTTACTCAGATACTATTTTATCCTTCTCAGGTCTCTAATGGGGATTGAAGACTAGATAGTTTTAGTTCTATCATTTTCTTTGTTACAAATTCAAAAACAAAGAAAAAACAAAACACAATTCACAAAAGAGAGTTTATAAAGGTTGAGAGACATAAAATTTTCAGTTGTTTATCTAATGTTTTAAGGTCTAAAGGGACATTTTTAGACTGGTAATACAAGTTATGATAGGAAGTGGTTTAGGTATAAAATTTTGGACTCACCAAGATAGGATAGGTAATAGAATACTTTCTCTGAATTTGCCAAACACTAATGTACTGGGCATTGTAAATGTAATTTTTGCCTTATAATTGTTCTTATTGTATATAGCTTTACTGTGTTAGAGTTAAACCTTTCCCTTTTTATTTAGACAAAAAGGGAGAAATGTTGTGAGATAATCTTATTGTACAATGTGAAGATGTATCTCTGTTAAGGCACCTTATGACTGGTTTAATAAAGAGCCAAATGGCTAATAGCTAGGAGGAGAGGATGTGGGGCTTTCTAAGCAGAGGTAGGAACTTTGGGAAGAAGAGAGGCAGGATTTGCCAGCAAGATGCAGAGCAAGCTGAACATACAATATGAAGGAGAGGTAATAAGCCATGAGGCAGAAGGTAGAATAATATAAATGGGTTAATTTAAGTTTTGGGAGCTACTTGGAAACAAGCCTAAAGTAAGGCCAAGCTTTCATGCTTAATAAGAAGTCTCCATGTCATTATTTGGGAGCTAGTGGTACAAAGAAAAACCTGCTACAGACCTGCTGTAGACTTTTGTGGTTCTATATCTCCATCAGCTTGTGATGTCTCCAGATTGAGGAGGCTTCTTCCCTGGTCCTCAGACTCTACTTTCTCCCCATTGCAATGCTATCACTCCTCCTTTTTGAAACCCTCCATAGTTCCCCGCTACCATCACAACAAAATCCAGACCTCTTGTTCAAGCTGACAAGACGTCCCCCAGCTTTCCCTGGGCCATGCTGTCTGTTTTGAATGCTGCAGCAGCACCCACCAAGGTTCATGGTGCCCATGAACACATCAGTGTTTCAAGTCTTCTAGGACTTTGTCCAAAACATTTCCTCTACCCAAACTGTATTAAGAGGCACCATAGTAAACCCTTATCTGTCCTCCAAAACCCTTTCCATATATCATCTTTCTGGAGCCTTCTTTACTAACTCCTTTTCACAATAGCACAAACTAAAATAAACTAATTTTTATTTATTTATATTTTCTTAATTATAAAACTTAACATTTAAGTATTATGTGTTACTTTTCATAACATTTATCACTTATTAACAGCTATACTACTACTATAACCCAGGCATTCTTCTATACATGTCTCCTTTACTTCAAGTATCCAAACCTACCCACTGGGCCTTTAAGCTCTCCTTCCCCTTAAACCTGGGCAGGTTTGCCACTGCCTCTACCACTAGAGGGCAGCAGAGGTGATGCTTCCATAGGTCAGTTACAGAAGGCAAAGAAGCTTCCTCCTCCTCTCCCCCAACCCTGCAGCCCCCACCCCACCCTCACACCTGTCTGTGCTCATTGGATACACTCTCTTCAGACTCGCCACCACAACACTGGGTGAGCCACTCAAAAAGGAGTGCCAGCCTGGGAGCCACACGAGCCATCGAATGACAGCCTTCTAGATGTTTCCAGCCACTCACACTACCTTGAGAATTGGAGTCCTCCATGAATGGAGCAGAGACAAGCACTCCATAGTACCTTTTCCCAGTTCCCAGCTCCTGGTGACAGACCCAACCAGGACCTGGGCAAAGGATGAGGCTTTCGCTTAGCTAGGACACTTGCTGTCCCACAGTAATAATCACACCGTCACGGCTGTCACTTTTCTCAGATGAGATGGCTAAGAGGACAACTTGAAGGAGTTAAGCTCTCTGATTCTACCATGTGGATCCCGAGGACCAAAGTCAGGTTGATCCGGCTTGGCAGCAAGCATCTTTACCCACTGAACCACCTCACATCTCCAGTATGAATTTATTTATTCATCCCAGCAACCCTAATGGACATACATTGTCTGTTGCTTATATTCCTATAAGGAAACCAAGCCACAAAGGGTCAGGAGACTTGTCCAAGTGCTCACAGTCTGCCATGGTGGCGGCAAGAACCTGCCCCAGGCAGAGCAGATCTAAAGTCCTGCCCTTCATATTCCATCCCCACATGGCATGCTCAGCATGGTATAAGACCTAGGACTGTAAACCCCAATCCCATCAAGCCAAGAGAGAAGCAGGACACATGGGCCCAGGCATCCCAGATGGAGGCTAAACCCTTCTACATGCAGTGATGGGGGCACCTTCCTGTTTAGCACGTCCCAAAGCCCAGCATCATGAGGTCACTGGAGGTACACAGCACCTGCAGCTTGGTCTATCATTTCCCCTCTGACTTGTATGAGGATGAAGTCCAGGAGTTATTGACTGCAGTGATTTCACTGAGATGTTCTCGTTCTTAGTGTCCATTCTTTATAAAGATGAAATTAAAAAAAAAATCCAAAGGCAGTGACTGGGGGGGACTTACTTGGTATCATCAAAGCCATCGACAGACATTTTCCTGGAAGAGGATGAACAGCGTAAGGCTCCAGTGGAATGCTCTGGGTGTGTCTGCAGAGCTGACCTGAGCGTCCAAGGATTGCTGCTGGGCTACAAGGGGCTTTGGGCTCCCGGGGCGAGGAGGTGGCCGCCAGTCCAGCACAAAGGGATACTTAATAAATGCTTTTTGAATTCAAGAGTGAATTGGGAACGCACACAGGCCAGGATGCCTGCACCACCCACAGCAGGAGAGGCAGTGATTGTAGCATTATGTCATCCAGGACTGAACCAGCACCCCTGAGACCCTCTCTGGTCGCGCCAATCTCAGCCCATGTTTTTGTGGTTCCTGTTCCTCTGCTGGGAAGGGCTTTAATCTAAGTGCCAATCCTCCCCTACCTGTCAAACACCCACTCCTCACACTCTTCATTCTCAGCACTGACACCTTATGGGCCCCATCCTCCTCTGTCAGACCAGCACCCCGCTGGGCTCTGTGCTGGAGCATGCTGGGTGCCTGGGACTGTGCCTCAGGATGGGGTCCCCAACAGGAAGTGCTTAATGACTCCTCCTCTGGTGAAGGAGTGAGTGAGTAAATGAATGCTTGCCTAACACTTGGTGTTCCCCAAGGCATTTTCTGAGCATTGTGCCAAGAACTCTCCCACCCTGACCCCTGGTGCCTAACTTTGACCTCACTTTATAGGTGAGAAACAGAATCAGCACACCTAAGAGGGTACCCTAAAATAAAATGACGGGGAATGTCTCATCCTGATCCAGATTCCTGTGCTGGAATCCTAATGACCTCTGAGATGGTCAGTATTTTTCACTGTCAGAGTCTAAAGCTCGCCTTGGGGTAAACCCCCCAAGGGATTGCCTAGATTCACATTAGCCTCTGGAAATATCTGTAAGGAACTGTCTTGATTACTGCCTTAACCGAAGGTGCAGAAAGCCACATTTAATTGTGGGTGAGGCCATTCCCTAGGCTGGGGATCCTGCTTTGTATAAAGTGGGAACCCTGAGCAGAACGTGAGCAGGTGCTGTCACTGCTTTTCCTAACTGCAGGTCTGAGAGGACCAGCCACTTCAGGCCCCTGCTGCCTTAACTCCCCCACTGTGAGGGATTGTACCTAGAACCACTAGCTGAAACAAATCCTTTCTTCCTTAAGTTGTTTTTTCAAGAGTATTTTTTATCACAGTTGCAAGTAAAGAAACTAAGGCAGACCCCAAGGTGGCAGAACAAGGAAATAGGCCCTATCGGAAAGTGACTCCATCGTGTCAGTGCCCTGGTAATGGGGCTGGTAAAGGGGACATGTTTGCCCTTCCACTTGCTGTCACTGAGCCAGAGACCAAGCCCTGCCCCCCCCAGACACCTCCCCAATCTCCACAATTCAGTGAGAACTAAGCACCTACTACTTTTGAAACACCCCAATCCTGTGTGCGTATCCTAGCAGCCTGAACCGAGACAAGCACAGCCCAGCTAGGAGGATCTCCAGCCTCGGTGCTTCCCACTGCACCAGACCAAAGCTCAGAGCAGCACTGTGGGTGAACACACACACTCCCACACGGTCAGGCGCTCGTGTGTATAGATGTGCACATGGGACATGGGCGAATATACCTGTGTAGGTATGCACACATGTGCACATGCACATGGATGCAGATTGTACACAGATGCATGCAATTGACATGCACCCCCACAGAGGCATACACATGAGCAGGAATGCCTTAAGAGAAGAACAGTGAAGAGGGAAAGAGTCCCCAGCCTCCATCTGCCATCCTCCCAGCCTTTGGTGCTTTGGCTTTTAATTTTCGCATCATCAGTTATGACATCAAAGCAACCTTTGCACAGGTGCACAGGACCCAGGCTGTCTCCAGCAGCCCCGATGCCACGTTCCCCTGCGCACTGGGCCCTGTGCCAGCGGCATTTCACTTCTCATTAAACTCCACGAAGGGGGGGAAGCCACACCTCACCTCCACGGCCACCTAGCTCACTTGAGTGGATGCTGGTTTTAGAGGTGGGTCCCCATGGCTGGCCAAGCAGAGAAAATTCCCTTCCCCACCTACATGGCCAGGGCTCCTGTGGAGACCCCTGCAGGGCCCGACTGTGCAAACTCTATATAGTGCTGCACACTATTGAGAAAGTCACTCTGCACTCTCCTTCCCGATGCCTCATGAGAATGACAGGGCTCTCACCTAAATAAGATTTGAATGCTAGGAAGCAGGTGGCTGACTGCTTGGGGGTTAGAGGAGAGTGGACCGTGAGTGGACCCTGGGAAGCAAGCCCAGGAACAGGTTGGAATGTCTCGAGCACGGGCTGCACCAAAGGCAGGAAGGGCCTTCGTCAGGCTAAAAATAGCTGCGTGATAAAAGCCTGTATGTGAGGCAGAGGACCCTCTAGCAGAGGGGGAGAAGAGATGCAGGTCTGAGGCTTTTAATCCAGAATGCAAACGAATGCTTTAAGCAAAGCCCTCTGTGCCTCCTGCCTCTCTACTCAAGTCCCCAAGCTTCTCCGCCTCCTACCAGGCCTGTTGCAGTGGAATTCGGAGGTGGAGGCTTCCCAATGAGAAAGAATAGACCCAGAGCAGTCCTGGCATGCTTTCCGTTACCCTGCCCTCCATATCCAGTGCACACCAGGCCCCCACACATGGAGCGCCCAGGCACCCAAGAGCATCCTGGAGAAAGTCAGAGACAAAAAGAAAAGCCTGAGGGTAGGGCTCAGATGAAACACATGCGAGGCACAGTGACACACTTCAAATGCTGAAAATTATCATCAGAGAAAGAAGAGGTGCATCCCTGAAAAAAAGAGCAGGTGGGCTGAAGAAATTTCTCAGTGGTGGGAGCACTGCCTGCTCTTCCAGAGGAGCAGGGTTCGATTCCCAGCACCCACACGGCAGCTGCCAACTGTCTGTAATTCCAGTTCCAGGGCTTCTGACACCCTCACCCAGACATACATGCAGCAAAACACCAATGAATATAAAATAAAAATAAATTAAAATAGCATCCCCTTTATGTATACACCAACAAACAAAATGCTAGAATTTTTTTTAACTCTTGGAATTAAAAAAAAGATTCTATTAGAGGGCTGGGGAAGTCCACTAAGGAAATTACTAGGAATAGGAATGAAAGACAGAAGAAAAGTGATTGGAAATTCGAGAAATGGTCCAGGAGACCCACCACGTAGCCAAGAAGGGCTCTGGGGAGGGAGGAGGCAGAAAAGTGACCATTACCACAAAGACAATTAGGACAACGTCTGCATGCCAGGGAGTCTGCATTTCTGGGGATGACACCTGATACAGAGGCACTTTGTTGGGAAATCTCAGAACAGTGGGGATGAAGAAGATACGAAAGCCACCGGAAAAGGAAAAGACTCTGCTTTGACACAAATGGCCCGGGGAACTGCTTGGCATTCAACTTCCTATGAGCAAGCTCAGGTGCGTTAGCTCCTACATACGGGAATAAGAGAGGAAAAGTGGCATTGTGGAACAGGAGACAGCTTATGCAAGTGGGCACAGAGCCAAATGGAAGGCAGGGGCAAGGGACACCCAGACTGCTGGTGGTGCCCCTAGATGAGAGAAAAACCGGAGGAAGAAACCAAAGCCAAAAGATCACATGATCCCCTAAACACACCTAGATCAGGCACCCAAGCCTCCTGCGGTGGGGACCACAGGCTCAGAAGAAGGGTACCCACCAAGTGCCTTCTAACCCCCAACTAGCTAAGTTCCCTCTCTGGTAACCCCTAAGCCAGAGCAGGTTGTAACTTAGCCTAAGCCTCAGCTGGTTGCTATGGAAATGATTGGCCCTTAAGCAGAGCAAATACCTTGGTACTCATTTCTTTCCAAAACAGGGCAGGGGAAGCTGTTGATGTGCTGCCAATGTGGATCAAAAGCAGGAGGTGATTGTAGAGACTCCTAGAAGGCTGTTGACTTACACAGAGAGATGGGAAGCCTGAGATTTAAGAGCTCACTCTCTCTCCTCCTCCTCTCTCTTCTCTCTCTCCCTCCCTCTCCCTCTCTTCCTCAGCCCCCTGCTCTCTCCCCTCCCTCCTTCCTGTGACAATATAAAATACAGAGATGGACTGCCAGTCTCTGGCTTTACTGAGAGAGGTCCTGAGCTCACACAGCAGACTAAGCCAGAACGACAGCCCAAGGCTCTCAATACTCCCCTCCCTTCCAGAACCCTCTTCATGTCACTTACCTCTCATTCTACAGAAGTAGAACCAAGCACCTATTTGATGCCAGGCACTGAGAATTCTTACAGAAAATCCATATTGGGGTTGGAAAGATGGTTCAGCAGTTGAAAGTTAATACTGTCCTTGCAGAAGGCAGGAGGTAAATTCCCATCACCCACACTGTCTGATAATTCCCTATAACTCCAACTCGGGGTGATCTGCTGCCATCTTCTGGCCTCCCAGGTACCTGCACTCATGGGCACAAAACCCACTGCAGACACAAAATTTTGAAATAAAAATAAAACCTTATTGGGAAAAAACACCTGGTAATAAGATGGGGGGCTACACAGAGGCACATGTGGAATTACGGAATGCCTGTCTAAGCAGCCCCTTCCACTTAAAGTGGAGTGAGAGGATCAGGTCAGATCTGTTTGTGGGGGTCCTCTGAAGGCTCCTAAAGGTTAGGGGTAACAGTTCTACACGGAAACCTGACAAAGCAGAAACCAATCCTTACAGGCTAGACCTAAAGTCAGATCTGAGATCCAAGTAAGGCTGGAGCGGCACACCTGGAGCTTTCTGCCATGCAGAGGCCCCGCCTGGGAAAAACTCCAATCAAGTAAAACCAGGAAGGCACAGAGACCCAGAGTCTGGGCAGGTCTGCCTGCAGAAAGTGCCCTGTTCAAGGAAGGAGGGAGACAGGAGAGGAACCGGGTTTGTCTCAAATACCTTTGAGAATAGTTAGAACCCTTTGAGCCCACAGGTTTGTACACCCCCTTCTCCAACACTCAGGGGTTACTCTTTAATTCCCCAACCTCCTCATTCCACCCCCACTCCATCCACCCAGTCCCAGCCCCCTAGGTAATTATAAAGAAGTTAAACTGAATTACACACGCAGGGTTTATTTTGTGTTTTTCTGCTGCTGCTGCTGCCAATTATGGTGCAATTAGACTGCCTTCATTAGCAAATGAGATTAGAATTAACATTGTTAATTACTCGTTCTGTTAAATGGGGAAGCAATGTGGGGGGGCATTAGGTGGAGGAGGGAGGAACCGTACATCACAGGTTCACATCTCATGCCCAGGAGGGTTCCTGGGCCCTTGGGAATTGGAGTAGGAAAGGGATTTACCAACTGTCCAGCAATAGGCAGGTGACAGGGACTAGGGACTCTGCTCCTTCCTAACCGTCAACCATCCACTGAGCGTGCAATCTGTGCAGGGATTTAACCCATGCACATCGTGAGTCATGGGTCTTAGCATCCCCCCTTTACAAAGGAGATAAATGATGTCCAGTGAAGCTAAGTGACCTTCCCAATGTCACACAGCAACGGCAGGAGTGAAGCATGTCTCTGTTCCTGAACACTGGAACCATTGCTTTTCCTGTGAAATCAACTTCTTTGATGACCTACCTTGCTTCTGGAGGACCATTAGCCCCCGTTTTTCAGATAGGTAACTGAGACCCAGCTTGTCATGAGTGGTTGACGAACCATGGCCTGCTCGTTGGATCTGGCCTACACCTGCATTTATAAATAAGCTTTATTAGAGCCCAGACATGCCATTTAGGTATGTGTTATAAATACACACTACTGGCTTGTTACATTGTAGCTATTCTCGACTATAAAATTTAATTCGAAATACTTTTAGTTTTAAAAGTTATGTTTATTTATTTTGTGTCCACAGGGGTGCACAGTGCCATTATGCACATGTGGAAGTTGGAGGATAACCTGTGAGAAATGTGTTATCTACCCAACCATTAGGTAGGATAGATCGCAGGTTATAGGCGTGCAAAGCAAGCGCCTTTACCTGCTGAGCCATCTTGCTGGCGCCAGTTTGTAAATTATAAGCTAAAGTAATGGCTGAGCAGCTACAGCAGTGACCACATGGCCTGCGAATACATTGGCGGTGAAGGAAACGCGATCGGTATATTCTGTTTAAAAACATCAGGATTCAATCCGGGGCAGACAGGATCCTGCTGGTATTTGAGGGTTGCTGGTATTTGAATTCTGGCGTCGAGAAAGAAATGGAGCTTGTGGGACCTGGAGAAATGGTTCAGCAGTTAAGAGCACTGACTGCTCCTGCAGGGAACCTGGGTTCAGTTCCCAGCTCCCACACGGTTGCTCACAACCCTCGGTAACTCTAGTGCTAGAGGACCCGACGTTCTTTTCTGGCCTCCATGGACTCACCTGCTCAAGTTGCACACCCATACATGCAGGCAAAGCAGCCGTACACATAAACTAAATAATTTTTAAGTGAGGGCTGTGGAGTGATACCCAGAAGCTTCAGGGCTCCGTCATAGGGTCACCTGGAGAGTCCCAGCCCTCAAGGTGAGTGAACAGATCCAATCCTCACACTCATCTTTGTTTAGCATTCAGCTTGGTCTCTATATACCCTCCAGCCGGTCCTTAGCTTTTGCTTCTCTCGTCCTTGGCCCATGGGTTGGGGGGCCTGGGAATTTCCCTGCAGTCTTGCCTCCCAGCTACATCTATCAGACATATCCTGATGCAGGAGTTGTACACCGAAAACTGAAGGCTGAACTGCCCTAAAGAGAGCTGGATCCAGAGCCCCGCCTCTTCCAGAGCCCCGCCTCTTCCAGAGCCATGCCTCCTCTGGAGTGCTGGAGGATCTCCCTGCCCTGGCAGTGCTGAAGGAGTTGGACGTTGTTCTTGCTCTCTTGGGGACAGCCACTGGAGGGAGGACACAAGTTACCTAAGATTTATCCCCTGTCTCGGATCTCCATGTCGGGACTCCAGAGTACTAAAAATTTCTACAGTGGGAAAAGGGGTACAATGAGTGGGGGTGGGAAGTCCATGTCCTGGGAGGGGTCTCATCCACAAGGAGTGTCTT
>LOJH01057994.1:0-11472 GCA_001685095.1 Ellobius talpinus | reverse complement strand
AACATGACTACAAGCTTCACTATTATTGATGATTATTCATTAACAACCTATATTAACAACCCTCCTCCATCAGTGAAGGACTGAGAACAGGAGAGAAAACAGCTGTGCTCTTCACAGAGAGTTTGAAGTTGCATGTTCTGTTATTCTTAAAACATTACCCCGATGTAATAATCTGTTCTGTCCCTTTAAGAGACAAGCCCCACCCACTTCCCCCCTCCATTGGGGCAGTCAGATCTTCCTTCCTGCTTGTAGCCTGAGTCTCCTCCTTTTCCGTCTCTCCCCCAAAGAGGCAGCTTCTACCTCGCTCCACTCTCCCCACTTCTCCCTTCCCTCCCTCTCTGTTTCTCTCTCTCTCTCTCTCTCTTTCTCTCTCTCTGCCACTCTGCTCTTCTCCCCTTCTCCCTTCCCCCTCCATAACCCATTAAATAAATATCCAACTTCGCTCTGCATGGTGTGTCTATCCATGTCTCTATCTCTTGCCCGCTGCGTGGCTCCTTGCCCAGGACCAGCCGCCTTTGGAAACCTGCGGTGTGGTCTCATGGCATACCTATCTGTCTCTCCTTGTGGCTTGCTGCAGCCATTCAGGGAACTGCGCCATCCCTGCCTGGGACTGGCTCCTCTCGGGACCCACTGTTCGCTGCCTGCTGCCCCATGACCCATGGCCGTCGCTCGAGGACCTGCAGCGTTTCTGCTGCTGCAGTCACTAGGGATCAGTAGCATTTGAATTTTACCATTACACCTGATAGACACAATCACACACAGGCTGATTTGTCCGACCTGGGACACAGTGCATGTCCCTTCCAAAGGGAAGGAAAGTTGCAGGGACAGTCAGGGTTTTAAGAGTGTGTCCTGCGGAGGTAAAGTTCACCTCCTAGTGCTCCCTGATTAACTGAAAGTCTGTGAAAAGCATGAGACAAGGATGTTTCTGGGTGCAAAGCCCTGTTTTCTGGTGCTGATCTCCATGGTTTGTACAGGGCATTGCTTATTTGGGTGGGGAGGGTATTATTTATAATAGCTTATACATGTATATCCTTCTTACCAACTTTCCTGAGTAAATGCCTATGTACACCATTCAGTGAAGGACCACACTCCTTGTGTTCAAATTTGCTACCCTAGAGAAGTTCTCCCAACCACCAAGTAAAGTCCCTAATAGTCCTGCAAGAGTCACAGAAGAGGGGGCCGCCCCAATGCAACGCTGACACAGAACACAGCACTCACCTGTCCACTATGATGCCATGAGGGATAAGCACACACTTCAGATAGCCATAACAGTGCTGTGGGTATGTGAATAAATCCAAGTCATATCCTGGCCAATTGTCCAAAAGCTGTAAATCAAAGTAGTTTGGTTATTTATTTTTCATTATTAAGTTATATTTTAATGTAAATAACAGGAAAAAAACATCATTTGAAAAGAGAATAATGTTGAACACAGAGAAAAGGTCTGCAGATCTCAATATATCAATATATTCCCTTGAACTATGAAAAGCTTAGTAAGAGGTTATAGTTTATGCAATGTGATAGAACAAGGCAGTACTGAGATAACAGTGTGCTCCATTCCTAACTAGGTTATTATTTATGCAATCTGATGAAACAAGGGAGTAGTAAGATCAACGGTGTTCTCCACTCTATTATGGCAATCATACAATATAAAATGCAAACCTAATCCTTTAAAAATGATTTGTTGTATTTATTTATATGTGTGTGCGCCTGCATGAATTTAGGTGTGCTACATGCATGCAGGTATCCTCAAAGGTCAACTCAGAAGCCAGAGAGCATTTGATGCCCTGGAAACAGAGTTATAAGTGCTGGGAACTGAACTGAACCTGGGCCCTCAAAAGAGCAGAAAGTGCTCTTAACTACCCAGCCATCTCTCTAGTCCCTAAACTCAATGTCTTATAGCTAACCTGATGGTACAGTATTAGAGCTCATGTGTATGTAAGCACTATATCGGTGCAGCTCAATAACAGAGTGAGGGCCCAGCATATCTGCAGCCCTAAGCTCAGTCTCTGGCACTGTAAGTGAAATATGTGTAAGCATATACTTTGTGTCTATATTATAAAAAGATTATGACTACATTATACACATTTATAATTGTATAATATACAGTATTATGATACATTCTGCATTTCTCTTCACTATGAATTACCTCATTTGCTGGGGAAGGTTATGGTACTTATAAAAAGTATATCCCGGGATCACAGCCAGCCCAGACTTCTAGGTACTTCCGTCAGTGCAGTAAAAACTAAAAGAGGAGATTCTTTTTACGGAACTTCAGCCAGTCTTAGGATGTGGAGCTCCAAGAAAACTGGCCTGTTCACAGAACACAGCCTGATAGCAAGCCAGAGACTCTTTCTCTTGCTTGAGACTTAACGCACAAGTTTTCTGGTTAGAATAATGAGATGTGGAGGAAAATGAAGGAGAAGTGGCTTTTCCTTTCACAGAAGCAAGAAGGATGCAATAGTGAAAATGTCATGCTTGAAAACCTTTCTGCGTCAGCATTCATAGCTCTCCTTCTTTAACCATTTTCCACACCGTCTGGACCACCCTGCCCAGCTTTGAGCCACAGAGGGCTTTAACAATATAGGCCTGTGCAGTTTGTCTGCCTCATTTCTACATCTAATCCCCGCCCTCGGATTGGTTTCCAGTCTAATCATGATTCTGGGTATGTATATCATATATATGTAATATTTTGTTAAGTCTGAGTATTTTGTATATGCATACAATGTATTTTGATCATATTTATCCCCAACTCTTCCTCCTAGCTTCTTTCAGATTGATCCACTACCAACCACTTCTCCAATTTCATATTCATCTTTTTAACCCATTGAGTTAAGTTTGTGTTGCCTTTGTAGATGGACATGGGGCTGTTATTCACTGGAGCATGATTGATCTACTAGATGCTATACCCTTAGAGAAAACAGACTTTACTTGCCCCAGAAGCCATCAGTGGTCACTAGCTCCTTAAATTCCTCTCCATGCTACAGTGTGGACTGCATTGATCTTCTGCAGGAAACCAGGTGTGTTGTGAATTCATGACTGCCCTCCAGTCCTCCCTGGCTTCTGGCTTGTAAAATATTTCTGCTCCCTCTTCTGAGCTGGTTCCTGAGCCTTGAGGGAAGGGGCGTGATATAGATGTCCTGTTTGTGGATGGCTTCTCCACAGTCACTTATTCTCTGTGCTTTGGGAGTCTCTGCATTAGTGGGCGTCCAGTGCACAAAAGAAGTTCTCTGATGAGGTTGAGAGCTGCACTGATCTATGGGTAGAGAGACAGGATTTTTTTTGTTTGCTTTTTGTTGTTTTTTGTTTGTTTGTTTGTTTTGTTTTTCAAGGCAACGTTTCTCTGTAACAACCCTGACTGTCCTGGAATTCACTGTGTAGACTAGGCTGGCCTTGAACTCATAGAAAGTCATCTGGTTCTGCCTCCTGAGTGCTGGAATTAAAGGTGTGCACCACCAGGCCTGGCCCAAGGGACAAGAATTTACAGGTTAGTTTGATGCTCTATCATTTTGAAAAATAATTGTAAAAGGTTCACTGCTGTAACCTACGAGCTTCTCAACCATGGGTTCTTGGCTATATTTGCAGTACCAGACGTGTGTTTCTGTGGTGCAGGCCTCAAGTCCATCAGAAAGTGGTGGTTGCACCCATAAAACTCAGGTCACTAGGGTTCCTACAGGTGTATCTTGTCTTGTCAATCATTTTACCACATAGTGCACAGCACTTTCCAGCACTATGAACACTAGCTGGCAGGGAAGAAGCTTCTTAGTTAGAACCAACTTGACTCTTCCATGCCCTGTGATGAAGGTGTGTAATATTTTCAGCAATAGGGTCTTACCATCAAGTTCTGGTGGACAACCAAGAGCAATGGCTATAGCCTGAGGTGTTCTGGGGGTCTCCAGGACATCTAATTCTTCCCAGTCCTGATTTTATTCATCGTTCTGACACACTGCCCTTGTTTCTGCTCCCTCTGTCTCTGTGCCAAAGTTCACCTCCTTCTCGGAAGCTCAGGTCAAGGCCACTTCTTCCTGGAAGCTTCGCTGACTGCTCTCACGTCGTCCTCTACCTTATTCCCTTGGGCTTCTCTGCAGCTCTGCTTTAGCAAAGGCTCTACCTCCAGTTCTTTGGGAACATTTTCACACCTCCCATTCTCCTGCTCTGTCTTATCTGTTTGTGGCTAGTTTAGAGCCCATTCCCGGTCACTCCAGGTCACTACATCGAGTATTGAGACATTCCCTACCCCACTCCCACCTTCCTCTGTCTGAAGGACTCAAAACCAGCTCCCTTTGACTCAGGTTTTAGAAAGGATGTTTTATAATAGAGTCCACGCCACTCTCATTCAATTTTGGTCTCTAGTCAGACCAAACTCATGCTATTTCTCCCCAATTTTTTCCCTTCCCTATCTCAGCATGTTCTTCAGACCGAAACCTTGACATTGGCTTCGTTCCTTCCTTTAATCTTTGTGCCTCAGTAGTTCCTCCTCTCCCCAGTTCCCTCCCAGGGTGAGCAGAACCACACCTGAGCAAGCTCCCCTGCTCCCTCCCTCTCTCCCCTGATCTGGGTCTATGCGGCCATCATTTCAGCCTGGACAACTGCGGAAACGGCCAAGCCTGCCTTCCTTCTCCCACCATAGGGAGTGTTGTGGAGTGAATTTCCCATCATGGCATAATCCTGCTCAAACTTTTTCAAGGGCTTCTCACTTCATGATGAGTAAAACCTAGAGTCCTCACCGTGGTCACAACAATGTCCCTCTCTTGATTCTGTATCACTTTCTCCGTCTCTGTGCTCCAACCACTTACTCCTCACTGACTGAATCTGCTGAAAATGTTTAGAATTTCTTTAGCCTACAATACTCTTCCTGAGATGACCACGTGGCTTGCATGTTATTTTTCTTCAGTCTTCGTTCACTGTTACCTTTACAGAGAGGCCTTTTCTGAGCACAAATATAAACTGCACTCCACTCCCTTCCCATCCTATTTCTGTATCCTTTATATCTAATTTTACTTTCCTTCACAGCGTATATTACTACTATGTGAGTATGTATGAGGGTGTGTGCACATGAGTATGTGAGTGTATGCATGTGTGTGCTGTGGTGTGTGTGCATGAGTGTGCATGTGTGAGTGCATGTGCATGAGTGTGTGTGGGTACATGTGTGTGCGTGTGTGTGCATGTGTGAGTGCATGTGCATGAGTGTGTGTGGGTACATGTGTGTGCGTGTGTGTGCATGTGTGTGTGTGTTTTCTGACCTGTCTCACCCCTCTAGAATGTGCATTCCTTCTTGAAGACTTCATCTTACTTTTTGTTCAATCCCTAGTACCAAGACCACTGACCCATCTGGTGTTGAGTACTAAGAATATTGAACAATCAAATGAATGAGACAGTCTTTTTCTCAGAACTGCAATCTGAGCCCTCAGCTCGTCTCTGTGATAGAAAGAGCTACTCTTCGCAGCTCTTGGAGAGTCAAAGAGTGCAATCCTCTGCACGCTCAGAAAGGGTTGCATTTGCTGCACCTTACCAGCACACTGGGTGGTGTGACTGGTGAACGTGTACAGAGCAACACTGGATCCCACCTGGAAGTTCCAGGAGTTGGCTGTGACCTCTAACACCAGAGTGGCTGCTCAGTGTCCTACAAGCACAGTAATGACGATCCAGGGAGGCCGTCCAATCACTTCTCCTGGCTTTCCTTCTGGACACGATGCTACCCCTCCACTTCCTGGCGCTCATCAGCTGACACCTGTAACCAGTGGTCCTCCCCTGCAAGCAAATCCTTGCAGATCTTTGCTCTGAATCACAAAGATTACTCTCTATGCCAAAGTCAGGCTCCACTCCTGCTATTTTTAGATTAGGAGACCCTGTTTCCCTTTTCTTTCTTTAATTTTTGAGATAGGCTCTTACTATGTAGGCCTGACTATCCTGGAATTAGCAAGGCAGACCAGTCTGGGAGGTAAAATTCACAGAGACCAACCTGCTTTTGCCTCTGTCTCCTGGCTGCTGGGATTAAAGGTGTGTATGCCACTGTGCCCAGTCCTGACTCCTCTTTCTTTAGGATAGAATAGAACCCGTGGAGTGGATAGCATCAATAGTGCATGCAATGACTAGTGCAGAACAAGTATTGAAATGCAACACTGTCCCAACGCACATGCATGTGCCAAAGTGAAGGAAATGATGATAAAAAATTATGAAACAAATCTTTACGTGAAAATGGTCAAAGCAATCAATAGCTCAGAGCAACCTGAATAATGGTGGATATCACAGACATCAAAGTCTACCTCCTCCGGGTAGTATGTTAGCTATAAGACCTGGGTCATATTAATGTCTCTAAAATAAAGTCAATGACTGCCTTGCATAGCTATTGTGAAGGTTAAATAAGTCAGATAATATAAGACTCACTAGCATGTGGTCTATAGTGCTTAATGACGTTAGCCATGTAACTATATTGAAGCCTCAGTAGTCCGTATAACTCATAGTCATTTATATAAGCAGGTTTTGACTCATTTAAGGAAAAACCTCAGTGTAATTTGTCAAACTCTTACTACCCCAGCTCAAGCAGTGAATTAAATCTGTTAGAAACGCATTTCTCACAAACTGTTCTAACAGTCACAAGTGACCATTGTTTCTGGCTAATTTGAAATGGTGTTTTCACTGCAGAGCTAAAACACTCAGAGACAAGAGGCTCCGGGTCTGTTTTGCTGTCTTTGCACATAAATTGTGTTATGAGTAAGTCTATCCCTGGAGGGATGCAGGGTGGCTCTGAACCTTAGGTAATGGATTCACTTGCTTTAAAACAAAAAATTTAAAAAAAATGAGTCTTTAAATAGTTTCAGGATCACAGATAACATGCTTGCAGATAATAATGTGTTTATTCCACACAATGCTTTCTCTGTTCAAAGAGGCAAAACATCTCCAAGCTGGAGAAGTGACAAACACAGAAACTGAGTCACATTATACCACGTCCTATTCCAGAGCCCATCTGACTCTCTTGTTCCCATTTAAAGCACAATGACAACCTGTTTTGTTTTTCTTCTTAGACTGTTTCTTCCCAGGGAGAAAAAACAGCTCAGAGACACATGGCACAGCCTAAGTCTGCTTCTGTCCTGCTCCGAGCTCCATGCACTTGGACCTGCTCCTCCCTGCAGACAGACTATCGTCATTGGTTTTCATGCCTGTGCCTCTCTCGCCATCAGCACAGAATCCCAAACAGCAACAGGCCCAGTCCTGGAGCCCAGCTCTACCGTGTCAGAACAATGGACACAAGAGGTACTGAAAGAAGGGCCCGTGTTCTTCTGCTAACGCGAGACAGCTCAACAGGCCACAGGACACTTTGGATCCCAATGCAATGCCTTCCTCTTCTGCATGCTTTCTCTTCCTCGTATTTATTCTCACATATTGCCACTCCACCCGCATGGGAATGAGAATGGACGAAAGGGGAGAGTCAGGCAGAACAAAAACTCAGCAGTAACTTTGATTTTTCTCATCTTTTCCTAAACTTCGTTGTGTAGGTACTAACTATGGATTGTTTGAAAACACATTAGCAAAACACAAACTGTTGAGACAAAGCTATCTGAGAACCCGACCCCTAAAAGCCAGGTGGACAGAGATCTTAGCTCCCTGTGAAATAACCAGGATGTGTGAACTGGTGACTTTACTAGCTTCCAACCAAGTGACAACCAACTTCCAGCAAGATCTCTGAACACAGTCTACCTCTTTTTATTTAACAATTTTTGTGTGCTGTTTTAGTCTTTAAAATGCTGAAAGTCACTTGTAGATAAGACCCATTTTAACTTTCCTATTAGTAAATTGTTATTTCATATTTTCATACATGTGCACTATGTATTCTGAATCTACCGTCCCTCCTTTTCTTTCTGGAACCTTCCGGCCAACCCCTCCTCCCTATAAATACCTTTCCCTATTAGCTTTGGTTTTGTTTAGTGCCCCATATTGTCTAACCAGGGTCATCTGAGCTTGGACCTCCTATCGGATCCTGGTGGGCTCAGCAGTGGGTACACACAGCCATGCTTCCTTCCCCCTGCCAGAATCTGTGAGTTGCCAACAGATCCGCATCATGTGACCAAGTCCCTCTTCAGAGCTGACTGTCAGGAGGGCCTAACTTCTGTCAGCACACCTGCTGCTGGGGAGTACGTGGCTCCTAAGCCTACATCCTGCTCTTTCCCATTACAGTTCCCCATCTTGAGGCTCCCACATTCTTTCTGCCCTCTCTCCCTCAGTGTTCCCTGAGCCTTAAGGAGATAACATCCTTGTCTTGTGTGGGGCCTGATATCTCAGCCATTCTTTATTTTTACCATCTAGGTCAGCCATGGGTCTTTGCCCTTCTTTTCATTGCTGGGAAGGGGAGACTTCTCTGTTCATGCACACTTCTTCTGGTAGAGCGGGGCTATAAATGGCTCCGGTTTCTTAGTAGTCGCTCTTCTTACACAAATCGTGCTTGGGTCATGATTAAATCCTTCCACTCCCCTCCCCTAGCACCTTTGCCCCGCAGCTCTCCCCACCCAGGTTTTCCTTCCTAGTCATTGCTAAACACCTTGGATGCTCTCCTAAAGCCACTGTCCTGATCTTTCTAACTAGTCCATCCTGTAGCTCCTCCACCCTCCCACTCAGTTATTTTACCCTAGTTCTACATGAGCAACTCACTCCCATAAACACCACTCCTCCGGAGCAGCCCTACGTCTGGAGCTGCAGTCTCCTAGGTAGCAGTGTTTGAAAGCTCAGAGTCTGCTTCTGCCACCTGCTAGCCATGTGCATCGCATGGCTACATAACACGGGCTTTATGTATTCTCAAAGAGCCCTCATTTTTTTTTCTGTAAAATGGAGGGTATGGAGTACCTACTTACAGATTTGTTCAGATTAAATGAAAGACTTGACAAAAAACACAAAAGAAATGCCCAATAAACCCCTGGTTTTTATTTTAATTTTTATGATTTATTATTTTCCTGCTAGTATTTTTATTGTTATAACTTCCTTATGATTTTTTTGCACCATCCTTAAGATTTTGGATCTATTTTGCTGGCACACTCATCTTCTCCAGGTTTCCCAGCCCCTCCTTTTCTTCAGCACCTGAATGTTCTCTGAACTTTACAACCCGAGTTCTACTGGAGAAATTAACGTACATGGAGGGCATTTCCATCACACACTGGTTATCGTTATTGCCAACCTTGGGGGCGCTTTGTGCAGTTTAGCAGCCACCCTTGGGGCCCAAGCCCCACACTAGCTGGTACACATGGCTTCTCCTCTCCTTATGCACCTCTTGCTATGACCATGCATTTCTCTCAAGAAGGTGTCTATTGACACCAATAGATGAAACTGTTATATTTACACCATTCCTTCACTGACTTTTTAGATTTCAATGATTTACTCACCCTATTAGTACATCTAGATTTAATCCCTTTTGATTTTTAACAGTGGTGTTGGGGTGGATTTTATGCAAGGCAAATGCTCTGCCTCTGAGGCACACATACATCCAGCCAGATCATGCTACTGTTCTTCAGAAGCATCTAGTATTTAGGAGACAGTGGTACTCTAAGTATTCTAGGGGGGGCTATTTGAAAGATGCCCCATACTAAAGGCCTCTTGCTCACCCCCATCCTTCTTGCTCCTTTGGCAGCATCTGACACTCTTGATGATCTCATGACCCTGGCAAATCCACTTCCACCAAACCGTGTTCTCCTGGCACCTACTCTTCTCTTGGTTTCTCCCATACAGTTCTTCATTCTTGGTGGTCACTTTATCTGGCTTTGTGCCACAGTGTAATGCTCGCATTTGGGGGTTCCCCAGGTATCTCTTCTAAATAGTTGTTTTTATTTCTTCCATTTTCCACTTCATTCTTCATTTATCCCCAAAATATTAACTAACCTTCTGTTGATGGTTTTCCAAATCTACCCTATCACATTCTGGAGTTTAAGTATGGATTTCAAATTGCCAACAGGGTAACCTGATCTGTGAGCATTATAGACTTAATATGAGAGTTGATTTAATGATTTCCTCTTTCATATTTTCACCCCTTTGTGTCTGGTCTGTCATACCCATGGGGACTGGTGAGTTTCTATTGTAAAAACACATACAATGATCTCTTCTTTGCCCTTGACACGTCTCTGTGCCTTGGGTCCCCACGTTTACCTTTTGTTTATGTTTCAGATCTTGGGTGAAATGTCACAACAACTCTCTGATCATGTGAGCAAAGACATTGCACTCACCCCCTCCCCCTAACTGTTCTCCTTCCTGTTGTCCACCTGGCTGTCTGAGTTATCTTGACTGTGTGTTTTTACCCTGCTTGCCTGGGTCCCTCCCCAAGAATGCACATTTCAGGAAAAAAGAGCCTTTGTCTTGTTCCATCAGTAGGACCAGACTAGCAGAACAGACTAAAGGCACCCCTCCTTTAAGAAAGGCATGTCTTGCTGTTGAATTAAGAGGTGAACCCTACATTTCAAACTGAACAGTTCTATTTAAGTGAGAGGTGTTTCCTTCCCAACACACTCATTCTAATTCAGTCCATTCATTTCCATAAACAGATTAACTGCGAATTACACACTGAACTCTGAGAAGAGAATCTTAGTGTCAAATCAGCCCCACCCACCACCTGCACACCTTTTCACACCAATCCTGGTAGTCATAACCGCCATCCTCTGGAGCTTGATTCTAGGATTCCGGGAGGTTATTACCTGCTGGTTGATACTGAATCCCCAGAGTTGCATAGGTTCGGATCTGGCCCCACCCTCCATCCTTCCGTTTTGACACATTACTAGGTATTTCACACATTCAGTTTGCCTTCTTTCACAGACAAGGCGCCTGGCACTCCGGCTGCTGACTTCTGCAGAGCCGCGCCCCAGATTCAAGGCTCCAATTCCATTCACTTGTGCTAGTCTATAGCTTGGCTGCCCTGAAGAATTCTCAGTGGCTTTTTTGAAAATAAAACTTGAAACTTATTGAAGTGAGGAGGCAGCGCTGATGGGAGGGCCACTAGAACTGTACCCTGGGATCTTCGCAGACCCCAGCTGGCAGGCCAGGTTCTTTGTGGTTAGCAGAAGTGGAGACCTGGGAGGACGCAGGCTTCCAGGCCAGGAACCCGAGGGAGGGTGGGAGAGGAGGAGTTACTGGGAACTAGGGATGAGGGAGCAATGTTAGCAGGGGTTTCGTCAGACAGGGTGCAGAGGGGAGGCCTGAATGCGAGGAAGGCAGCGATCTCCGCCCGGAGGAGGAACAAAGCCATGGCCGGTTCTCACCGGAACGTATTTCAGCTAAAAGAGGATGCCACGAAGGGAGGGCAAGGGAGCGAGCTAGGGAGCCCGGGGTCCGGAGTTTGCATTTACCACGACGCCTCGCCCGGAGTCTGGCGCCTTCTCACTGCTCCCGGCCATGTCTCTCGTGGGGACCTCGGGAAGAACAGACGCCGGGAGGATGTGGAGGCCCGGCTGCACTTGGGGGCGGGGGAATGGGACGCGGGGGATGTGGCTGGGGCCGCCCCGC
>LOJH01057991.1:0-11472 GCA_001685095.1 Ellobius talpinus | reverse complement strand
GGTACTGGGCAGGACAGAAACCCCAACAAGCAGGCCCCTTCATGTTACAGATTGTCTCCATCAAATCTCTCCTCTTAGGAATCCTGGAACCCCACCAAAGAGGAAACAAAAAGAATGTAAAAACCAGAAGGAATGGAGGCCAACAGGGTAAGGAGGTCCTCTGAAATAACTAAGCAAAACACATTTCAACTCAGAGACTGAAGAAGAAAGCACAGGGCCTTGATGGTCTTCCCTAGGTCCTCTGCTGGTGTGGGAGGTTCTGTCTGTGTGTTACTTTTATTGGTTAATGAAGAAAGAACTGGCTTGGCCTAGAGCATGGGAGTCAGAGAGATGCCATGGAGCTTCTGGAGACAGACGCTGGTCAGAACGTTAGCTGGTAAGCCACAGGCACATGGTGATACATAGGTTAATATAAATGGGTTAAATTAATATAAGAGTTAACCAATAAGAAGCTAGAGCTAATGGGCCAAGCAGTGATTTAATTAATGCAGTTTCTATGTGATTATTTCGGGTCTAAGCTACTGGGCACCAACAAGAGGCCCTCCTGACTACAGTCTGTCTTTAGTTTAATTTTTTATGGGACTCCTAAGTGTAAGAACAAGTGGGTCTCTGAATCTTGTACCGGCTCTTAGGACTGTTTTCTTTTCTTTTATTTTTTTTTCCTGCTTGGTTGCCTTGTCCAGCCTTAATATGATGGGTTTTTCTTTATATTATTATATTTTACTTTGCCATGCTTGCTTGTTATCTCTTAGAAGCCTGTTCTTTTCTAAAGAGAGACAGAAAGAGAGTGGATCTGGAGAGGAGTAATGGTAGAAGGATCTTGGAGGAGTAGAGAGACAGGAAATTAGAATCAGGATATATTATGTGAGAAAGAATTTATTTTCAAAAGAAGAAATGAAATGAAAGAAAAAATATATCCTTGCTAGTTATCAGCACATAGTGAACAATGATTTTTAAATCAATGTTAGTTAAACTGTCTCCATAATTTTTATGTTCCAATCATATACAGATATATAGGATTCATAAAGTAAAAGTGTATGATAATCTCCATTAAGTGAAATATATTCTTATATTAAATAGCAGTGTCTAACCCAATCCCTGCATATTCCATGTGAAACAACAGAATCAACTAAGATGTAGATCTAATTAAATACCCAAACTCTAATTATAAAAACAGGAAGAGGAATAACAGAGAGAGCAACACTTCTGATTTAAATGCCCATCTGTTGAAAAAAATTACATTCCTTCCCTTAGGGTTTGTCTTCATTAGTTTCAGTTGTCAACATGATAGGCTTATGAAGATGGATCCTGGACTACAGGACTGGCCTGTATCAAATTAGCCTGTGACCATGTCTGTGAGATATATTCTTTATACTAAATGATGAACAAGCAATCAGCCCACTGTGGGTAATTTCAACTCTAAGCAAGTGGCTTAGTTGCTGAACTAGATGAAATAAGTCAATAAGCAACAGTCCTCCATGGTCTCTGCTTTATTTATTGTCCCCACCTTTCTACCTTGAGTTACTTCCTTGAATTTCCTCAGTGATAGCCCATTACCTGGAAATGCAAGATGAATAAGCCCTTTCCAACTCAAGTTGCTTTTGAGCAGAGTTTTCTGTAACTGCAACAGAAAGTAAACAGGAATATATGTAAAAAATGGAAAAGATACACTCATTCATTTCTTTTATAAACTACTGATGGTTAGTATACTAGCTTTTACTGAAGATCAAAAATTCCCCAGACTGCAAAACACTTCTGTATTGTTTTGTAACAAAAGGACAAGGTTATGAAGAGTTCTAATAAAACTTTATTTAAATAAAAATGTAAAATAATTTCTCAAAAATCTTTACAAAATAATTATTACAGTCCAGTGTAGAAGGGAAATTATAGAGCAAACACTGGTTTGCTTCCCCTGGCTTGCTCAGACTGCCTTCTTATAGAACCCAGGGCCAGCAACCCAGGGATGGTACCACCCACCTTGGAACGGAACCTCATCCATTGATCACTAAATGAGAAAATCCCTTACAGCTGGATCTCAAGGAGGAATTGTCTCAACAGAGGCTGCCTCCTTTGATGACTCTAGCTTGTGTCAAGTTGACACACAAAACCAACCAGTACAGTTATCTATTTTACTTACAGTCTAGTTAAATTCATTTTATATGGGCTACATTCTGTGCTATCTTAATCCATATCTCCATTAATTTAAACACATAAAGACTTCACATAATTTAGACCCATTTATGAGATATACTATGAAATATCATATGCTGAGATATATATTCACTAGGAAAGACATGCATGGATGCTACCTGTGCCATACAAAACAAAAACTGCTCATCTAACTAAAAATTCCCTTGAACAATTTATTTATAGTATCATCAATCTCATTTCTTTGACTGCTAAATACATTCTAATATATTTTTATTCAAACTATTTTGACATTTCCATAATTACATCCTTGAATTTACAATCCTCCCAGTAAAGATTATAGACTAATAAATCTGTATTTAAAAGTAATATCTGAGTCACAGAAGCTGAGTCCATTGTTGAATGCTCCGTTCTAGCAAAGTACCCAACAAATGCATGCTGGGTATGGAAGCTTGCATGTTATTCCCATCCTCTGAAAATGGATGTCATCAATCACAGAAGTAAACTGGTAACCTCAAATAGCTCTTTAAAGCATCTATGATTTCAACTGAGAAACTCTGTCTGTGTGAATAAGGAGCATGAATGAATAAGAGTCTTGACTTCAAAATCAGGCATAAGTTCACATTTAAACAAGTATTGTGTACCTATATGCATCATGAGCTCACATATACATGAACACGCATGCATGCATACACAACCACCACACAATAACATAAGAAATAAGAAAATAAGATTTTTGGCCTTTAAGAATTCATAATTTATACTACTTATTCCTGAGTTATACTTTTTGTTCTTGTTTATGAGACAGGGTTTCTCTGTGTAGCCTTGTCTATCCTGCAAGTCACAACGTAGACCAGGCTAGCCACAAAGTCACAGAAATCTGCTTGCCTCTGCCTCCCAAGTAATGGGATTAAAGGTGTAAGACAGCACCACCAGGCTGTACTTCATTTTTAAAATCATATTTATGCAGCTTATTTTAGTGCCTAACTTATGGAGAATATTAATGGTTACTGAATGACAGATGATTCCTTTATATTTGCTCAGACAATCATATGACTTAAAACATAGATTTATAACATGATGGATTGTCATAGTTGAGTCAGATTGCTAACTAACTTTAAATTCTTTGCGTTAATCATCATTCCATTTTCTTTTTTTAATTGCTAAATGGAAAAATTTTACTTTATGTTTAAGCTAATTTCTTTATTGACACTTTGAGAATTAAGTATCATACACCCCAATTCCATTAATTTTTCAGTCTGTACATATATTTCCATTACCCTTGCAGTGCCCCCACCCAAAGAAAATTAGAAAAAACAAACAAAATTAAAGCAAAACAAACAAACAGACAGACAAAAGTCACTTTACTTTTTCATCTTTTTCACCTCTCCAACACCTCATTATACTTCTTAGTGGCATTGGGGGTCATGGTACGCCACACATTATACACTTTTGATCTATTAGCTTTACTTACAAATGTTCATTGCAATAAATTATTGGTCTGGCTCAAAACCTTTGGTTTCTGGTACACAATCATTATTGGACCCTCACCAAAACTCCTCTGGGATAATGGAGTCACAGACATCATGGGTACTATTACTGAGGACTGGTCTCTTTACTTGCTTCAGCAGGTCATAGATAAGATAGATGTTATGCTGGGCCAACCCAAGGCCATGGGTGTTTGCCTGAAAAGTAGTGGAGCTAGTAAGATATGGCTGCTGGTGCTGCTCACTTCAAGCAGGGTAGGACCAGCTCTTCTATAACCACACCATCAGGGCCAGTTCTTGCGCACCCATGTTGAGGGGTTGAAGCTATCTCTTTTGAGTGCAGGACTATAGAGGGGACAGCTCTCCTAGGCCAGGGTCATTGGGACCAGCTCTCCAGCATCATTCACTTTCTAATATTTAGTTATCGATTTTTAAATTTAAAGTCATGAAAGACATTTATTTAAAGTCGTCTTTTTCTTATAATGCCTTTCTCTGATTTTGATACAAGGGAAATGGTAGCCTTGCTGAATGAGTTATAGAACATCCCCTGCCCCCTTCTTTTAAAAGATCTAATGGGTAATTTGTGTTTTTTTTCTCTTTTAATTTCTTATCTCTGGTACAATTGCCAGTGAGACCATATGGGCATAGGCTTTTATGGAGATTTTAAGCTGGTTTAGTAGATGCAAGGCTATTCAATCTGTCTACTGCTTCTTGGAAGCATTTTCGTGCTTTGTGTCTTTGATTTGCTCATTTAAGTTAATTTTTCAAATATATGGGTTTCAAGAAGCTAATAGGAATTGCTTGGCATTATTTTTATGCCTCTAGTTAGTGTATTATGGCATTCTTGATATCTTTTCAATGACAGTGTCTCTGTGTTCTGCTGAGGTCATTGCTAACTACTAATATAGAATTTGTTTTAAAAACCACATCTCACATCATAAATAGTTTTTGATGTTTCACAGTGGAATCTCTGATTGGGATCTATGAGTATAATGAAAGCACCACCACCATACTGAATTCTCATTTGTTTACCACCTGGGCAAGAATCTGTGCTTGCCTTTACATAGACTATTGGTAGAATGTATCGTACAGTGTTGTGTCTCTGAAGCTCTGCAATCCTTACTGACATGCAGCTGATGGAGAACCGGCCACCCAAGTTCTTCTGTACTTCCTGAAATGTGTCTGCAGTATCCTGCTGGGTGGCCTTCCTCAGCATACTTTTATTTTATTGAGCTAACAAGGAATGCTGCCATTAGCAAGACAGCAAGCAAGAAAATGATATAATTACAGGACTGTCATTTTACAATACTAACAAATACTGTATAATGTTAAAAATGGTACTCTCCATTCTAGAATTCTGTTGGTTTTTCATCATTCACCAATCTTGACTATCACCCATTTGTTTGATCCTTCATTAAATGAATTTATAGAAGATCCATTCCTGAAAAATGGTTCCCAACTTATCTTTATTAATTCATGTAAATAGAGAATATTACTAAAGATACAATTTCCTTGCTATTTTAAGTGCCAGATTTTAATATCAATCAACAAATTGTTCTTGGAATAATATTGTATCTGAGTTTCAAAAAGTATGAGAAAAGGCTAGTGAACAAATAGCCCAAGGATGAAATTGTATTGTGCAATTGTACTCTTATGGTTATTTAGTCTTTTGACTTTTGTGGGGGGAGGGTTGCCACCCATCTCCCAAATGAATACACAGAGATTTATTCTTAGTTATGAATGCCCTGCCTTAACTTGGCTCCTTTTTTGCCAGCTTTTCTTAAATTATCACAACTATCTTTTGACTCTGGTATCCCTCTTTTTTTTTACTTTTGTATATTTTACTTTCACTCTTACTCTGTGACTGGCTGGATGGCTGGGTGGCTTGGTGGCTAGCCCCTGATATCTTCCTCCCCTTGTTTTCTCATTGCTCCTCGTTTCCCTCGTTTCTCCTTCTATTTATACACTGTCTGCAAGTCCCACCTATCCTTGTTACTACCTCGCTCCTGGCCACTCAGCTCTTTATTAGGATCATCAGGTGTTTTAAAGAGGCAAAGAATCACAGCTTCACATAATTAAACAAATGCAAAGTAAACAAAAGTCACACACCTTATAATAATAATCTACAAAGATAGAATCTTGAACTTTGATATCAGTGAATTGAGTGATGCAATGAAATATTGTTTGTTGCAAATACTTCACTAAAGTATTAGATGTTTAAGCAAAATATTTTAATAACAACAACAAACACTATGATTTAAATTATTAAATATTAAAAAAATGATAAAAATATTCTAGAAGACTTAGGAGAATGATTATAGTAAGTTGAAATTTTTAACTAACTTTAATAAAATTTAATTTTCATGACTACTGTGCAAAAAGATTATACATAAATTGAAATGAACATCACTCCAAGCACACAATGAGACATTTGTTTTCTACTTCTAATTAGCATATAAAGAAGAATATTGTTTCTAGTGTAAGACTGTAAGGGCCCTAGAGGTAGATGTTTTTCCATTCATTCTCACCCTTGATATTATTATTCAAAACTATACTGATAGCTTTCAAAGACCTGAGACCTAGATTTCATTGCTTTCATTGGTGACCTGCTAGACTTTATTCCAGGCTACAGCCTAGCATACTTTTTGTCTAACATGAACAAATTTAGAATCATTTTCTCTAGATTTGTATTATCTTTAAATTAATAATGTCAATCCCCTGGGATATGGTACACACAAACATACTTTGTCTATTAAGCTAATAATGCACTAAACGATATGCTGTTAATGACCTTAAAGTATAAATGTGTCTCCCTGAGAGTAGATCTTTGCTCACTTAGACATTAGGGAAAAGGATGGGTTATTAATGTTTAACAATCACCTACATAATTGAACAATCCAGTGGCTTTTTAGGTGGTAGCCAGGTATTAATATATTTAACATTCTACTTAAATACTGATAAGTCACAGCTTGGCAGGTAACTAAAACAGAGTTCCCACTACATAAATTTAAAACACAGTCAATTTCCAATGTACGTCTGCCAATTGATTAGCTCACACTTATTTATTAGCATTGCACTTAATTAAAGCTCTATTTAGTGTTGATGCATAAAGTATAGTTGGGGAACATTAACTTCCTTTTATACTACTAGCCACCTTCAAAAACATCTACACAAGAAGAAATTTATTTGACTTGAAATAAACATGCACACTAATATATATGTATACTTAGGTTAACATATATTTAAATTTTGTGGCTAACATCTTCAAAACTATTAGGTATTCTTCACTGGAGATTATTCTAAAGATTATGATTTTACAATTAAAAAGGAAAGATAGAGTGGAACAATGGGAAATTTTTATTTCATATATGTTATATATTTAAATATTTTATTTGAAATTATTATAAATTAGTGAAAATTAAAAACAGTTAGAACTCATGTATCCCTACATTCAGCCTTCCAAAGAAGATGACATATAGCTCAAATGTAATTTTAAGATGATGAAATTGACATTTGCAGTTTTACAGATCAACTAAATAGTTCATGTTTTCTTTCTTATTTAATACTGTCTTTTTAAGGTTTTATTATTGTGTCTGTGGAAAAGCAGGATCCATGGTACATGTATAGAAATTAAACATTCTGTACTTGAATTAGGATCTCACTTGAAGCTGAAGTGTAAACTGAGCCTGCTTGTTCATTACCAGCCACCCAGACTCAAATAATCACGTAGAAACTACATTAATTACAACACTGTTTGGCCTATTTACTCAGGCTTCTTATTAACTAACACTTACATCATAAATTAATCATTTTCTATTAATCTGTGTATCACCATGAGACTGGTTTACCTAAGGTGCTGGAGTCTTTCTCCTTCAGATACAACATGGCGTCTCCTTGACTCTCCCTGAGACATGGTGTCTCCTTGACTCTCCCTGAGACATGGTGTCTCCTTGACTCTCCCTGAGACATGGTGTCTCCTTGACTCTCCTTGACATCATCTTCAGATGCTACATGGCATCTCCTTGACTCTGCCTACTCTCTCTAAATGTTGCTGTTCAGATTTCCAGCCTGACTTTATTCTGCTGTTATTGGCTCAAACAGCTTTATTCATTAGCCAATGAAAGCAACACATATACTGAAAGACATCCCTTGTCATCTCCCTTTTTCTTTCTAATTAAGAATGAAGGTTTTAACTTTAACATAGTAGAATTACATAAAGCAAAACAGTAATCAAGCAAATATTATAGTTACAATATTTAGTTCATTTACATTTGGAAAATAATGGAAAAGACTCTATCATCTATCCTATCTTTGTGAATCTAAGGTTTTATACCTAATTTATTTCTTATCATAACTCAAGAAAACAATAACTGTCTTCAACTCCAGCAAAGACCCCAGAAGGACATTATATTATCTAAGTAAACAGGAAGTACATTGTAAACAACTCCCAAAACTCTAGAATTGACAGACACATCTTGCTGCCTGGATGGTCACCCAAAGTTTTTTCTGTAACATTGGAGCATCCATCTTCAGCTTACAGGCCCATAATATCTGGTAGGTTTTTCAGTGAAGCAGGAAATTTGAAGATCTACTCTGCCTTATACTGGCAAAATTCATCAGTTGCTTTATTCTGTGTCCTACAGAATTTCTTGTATTTTCTTTCATGAAACATGAACCCTGAAGGACTGTCTCACTTTTTTTCAGGCAAGTTCAGCAGTAATTTTTCTGTGTATCCTGCATGTCCAGTTTATACAGCATACCATGAAAAAGTCCAGTTTCTTACTCAGATTGCTAGCAAACTCCATAAAGGATCTCTGCAATGATCATCATCCTCTTGAAATAAGTGGTGCTGCCAGAAGCAGACATGTCTCACTGTTGAGAAAAGTCTAAGTTCTTAAAACATTTTAAATGCTGAATTCTGTAGATCTTTGAAATGTTGAAGAATACCTATCCATCTGAAATATATTCCTGTACATATAGAAACCCTAACTAACATGACATGTTTCACTGTCATAAATGACTATTAATCCATGATTTTTAATTATATACTATAGTTTTAAATGAGCTACACAAACATAATACCTTAAAGAAGAGTATATATATATACATACACAATGTAACAAATCGACCTTTAATTTGTACCAATAGACCTAAGGCCATACCAATGTATTTATTTCTATATATCATTTCCCCCTTGTTTTTTTTTTCTTCAGAAAGAAATTGATTGTGAACATTACCCATTTATAATTAAACCTCTTTAAAATGAGAACAAACATTTAAAAACAATCATTTTTGGAATTTGGGTGTAGTTTTCCACAAGCTGTTTTCTACTCTTTGTTAGGCCAAGTATTTATAGGCTTCATAAAGATCTTCTGGGGGTCTTGCTCCATCAAATCACATTAGTCTGGAAGTAATGTTATCCTCACAGATCCTCATCTCCTGTGGAAACAAAAGCAGAACCTCTTTTCCAAAGTAACATATCCTTAGACTCAAATTTTGAAGTCAAGATAACTTAAAAATATATATTTTTTTAGTTTAGCAGCCTGTGCAATGAATTGTCTCTCTGTAGTTAGCTCATTTGCAGTTAAAAAAATCAATAGAAAAAGTATTTGTTTTGCAAGTAAGAGTTCTCAGGCTTAGATCCATATCACACATACAGAAACCAAATATGGATATGTATCAGCTCAATGCTTAGGAGTAGCGTTCAATAAAAATTGAATGCCAGGAATGAACTGCCCAAGTGGCCAATCAGGAAAGCTGAAATTATTGGGTTCACACTCAGTGAGAAACCCTGTTTCACAACATAAGGTAAAAACTAATTGTAGTTTCTGTATCATTTGACAAATCAACAGAAGTCAAGAACATAGAGGTAAAACAAAGATTAGTATATGTGTAGGCATGATGGAATGGAAGGATCCTGAATGAGAATGTAAACAGAGTTACAGTTTCTATGGTTCAATGAAAACAATCTGTAATTAGATCATGTTAGTGTTTGTACAAACATGTCCACATATTAAAATTGTCCTCAACTGCAAGCTTGAAATGAAGAGTTATATAATGAGTATTGTATTTGATACATTTGTTAATAATTTAAGTTTCTTCTTGAACTTCCTAAAAGCTAAAATCAATAACAATAACCTTAGTTTCAATATTCACTGGATCTTTGCCACACCTTTTATATATGGTGTCTTTGCCCACTAGATCTCTGGTCATATGCATGTGAATCATGTGGTAGTTCCATTCACACCATCTGTTCTGGTCCATCCATATATTGTTAGCATATAATTTCTCTCCTAAGTATAACTAGAGGTGAACTTCTGTGAGGATAATGAAGATAATTAATAGACAATTATGCATTACAATCTATAGAAGGTGCATGCTATGTAAGTTTCTAACGTTTTACTTTTTCATCATTTTCCTGGATTTACCTATAGTAGGCACTTGACTGGGTCTTGTCATTATAAAGCACATTTGAGGGCAGCTACTCCAAAGCTATGAGTTGGAGCCTACAGCATAACTCTGGGATAGTCTCATAGAGCTCTTGTGTTTTTCAGCCATTTGTGAGCCTCTTCTCTTTGTTCGGTACAAGATACTGAATTTATAATAGGTCCCGAATGGACAGATTTTGCAGGAACTCAGATCCAATTTTGTTACAAACAAATATATATATCAAATATATATCAATATATATCAACAAATATATATCAAATAAAAGAAAACAAAGGACCGAAATATAGTAGTGGCTAGTTCCAGTAGTCACAGCATCTCTGTCAACTCAGTATGCATGTTGGTCTGCTCTCAGTATTCCTCATGCAGCTGTCCAGATCATTACCATGCCCCACACTTCATGTTTACCCTATCAAGCCACTATGACTTTCACCCCTGAACTAAATTGCTCCCATGTGCACAGGTACTCACTATGTTAGGGATCTTATGTTCTGTACATGCATATTCTGCTCACTCTGCCAAGACTCCAACATCTATCAAGGAATTTTGCTTTTCATCTAACCTTTTAGTCAGGGAACTTATTTCTACTTAAGGATTCATGTACAATTGGAAACCATCATTTTATCCTGAAAGAAGTCAGAATCCTTATTTCTAGAAATATTTATCTTTATAAAGTACATTTAATTTTGCTACATCACTGTGGCAATTTCACAGGTCAGAAGCAAAACAAATCATGGTTGTGGCAGTTTATAATGAACCATATGCCTAACCTCTGTAAGAAGGCCTGTTTAGAACAAGAAAAATAGTGAATACAGTGGAGTTCCAGTAGTAAACTAGATACATATGTGGTACAGAAGTAGCACTGCCTGTGACTGTCCAATGATTTTTGCTTGATAGCGAAATGAAAGCTCTGCGGTGGTGATTGGTAAAAAGAAAATGATATAAGCAAAACTATTGTCGTTGATAAAGAGAACAGACACTGTTGGTGGTAAAACTAACTTTAAAGGAGGTTTTTACATTGTTAGTGGCATTGTCAGGAAAACAAACAAAATGGGCCAATGTTAATGGCCTTATAGGAACGTGTTTGTACAGAATTTTTAAAGTCTGTAGCTTAAGTTTGAAGGTAAATCAAGTGCGGTATATCCAGTTATTATTTTACATATGATGTTTTATCCTTGTTTCAATCACTGAAAGAAGGATTGCTCAATTGTGACCTGAACAAATACAATACCAACAAGTATACTCAAGTAGACAGAGCTCAGTTCAGGGGGCCTCAGATTTACATACATGCTACGGCAATGGAGGAAAGCAGGGAGCATGAAATAGTCTTCTCCGAGGATGAGCACAGCAAGGCTGTCCAGTGCCAAACATAATATAGCAGACATTATAT